>WOVY01006632.1:0-59057 GCA_013436015.1 Rhipicephalus annulatus
GAAGGACTACGAGGAGGTCGGCATCGACTCTGCAGATGGCGCGGAGGACGATGGTGGCGAGGAGTTTTGAAAAGAGTTTGTTCCTTCCTGCTCGGGGCCATGGAATAAAAGAGCAGTTTAGATTGCCTGAAATCTCTTCTAGTTTTTGTGAACAGTAGGCATCCATCGCTTCGCTGGTGTGATTGAGCCTTTACTCTCTCTGGAATTGGCCAAGAGTCTTGTCAAGTTGTGGTTTTGACTTTTTCAAGTCCTACCAGCAAGTAGAGTTTGTCAATAAATCATGTTTCATTGCAAATTCTAGGCTACTAAAACAATGAAGTCAACATACACATAGGGCATTGTGCCAACTTTTCTAAGGCAAATGAAATGGTAATGACATAGTACTGTAAAATGCTGTGGAAGTTGAGTGATTGTTATTCTCATGAACACAAATTAATACCTGGTGTTTTACTTTAGATGACCGGGATATAGTTACCAGAGATGCAATGGTGGAGCAATCTGTCATTTCGACCACCTACTAATGTTCACTGCTGGCATCTAACAGTATACGGCTTGCTTTCTAAACGGAATGTACTGCAGTTGCCACAATTCAGAATAATGCAAGTAAAGCCTGTATATGAGGTACAGGTTGCTTCGGTTTAGCTAGCAAGAAAAAAAGTTTCTCATTTGGGCAAACTTCCATATCAGAAAAGATTCTGGAGGGCGGTTACACTGTTTACGAGGTTGAACAACCTGGTACTGTTTAATATATCATTGAGCACCTCGCTGGTTTACAGAACCCCTTTATGAGTGATATGAGAATGCAGTGTGCCAACAATATGGGTTGGTAAGAAAAATGCGTAGATGGTACCTAGCTTATCAGAGTCATATTTTTTTCCTATTGCTGCTCTTAGCTTCGAGGCGTAAAATGTTACTAAATCTTCAGGAAAAAAAAAAGGGAAAACACGGGAGTGAGTAACATTGAGGTGGCTACTTATAGATGGTGAATCTGATAAAACACCACCTCCCAAGTCTGTACAGAGCGTGTGCAAAAGGAAACCCTACAGTATCGCTGTGCCTGTCTTGCAGACCCTTCCACTGTTTGACAACACAGCCCCTTGATGAGACCCGGTTTCGTTCAACGATCTGCTTTAATAGCACTGGTGGACCACGAGGGCTTCAGAAAATAGCGTGCCGTTTTTCCAGTTTCCTTCTTATATTTCTCAAAATAAATTCAAATATTAGAGCTATGTGAAAGTTCTAAAACATTCCCTTGTACTTTACACACGTTTACTTAATGTGAAAGGCTTTGAAAAAATTTCCTTACGCTTGAAAACGTGCTTTTAGTTTCGACGTCAGGAGCTGGTATATGAGGTGACCGGAAGTTACTTTGAGTACAACGCTTGTTCAAGGAAGTCTCGCTGTTTCCGGGTCCGAACCTCTGAATCAGCGCCTAACATTTTTTTTACGGAGTAAGTTTGCAAATATGGTACGCACTAAGCAGTTCCGTTTGTTTCCAACTTGGGGTACACGGCACTTCGTTACAATGTAGTGGGAGGTTACCACCAGTTTGCGGGGGGTAGAGAATTTCGTACATGTCGCAACTAGGCGTGAGTTGTAAAAGAACCCTTCAGCCTCGAGTATGTGAGCAAGAAAAAAAAAGTTAACCTAATCTGCAACGCGTTAAATTGAGGTGAAGAATGGGATATTGATCCCTTTGAACGAACTTAAAGCACGGAAACATTTTGACGAGCCAAATTGCAGCTGGTTGGTGCAGGTGATTTTCAAAATTTTAAAATATCAACTCGTAAACCAGCCATGCCGTTTTCTGGCATGTTTACTGTACCCGCCACGTGCTTAATTTATGTACCTATAGACGCGAAGAATTGAAAAAGATGTAACACGACACAATCAATATAACTGTCCTTCAAGTATGCGATTTGTAAATAAATCAATCTCTCAATCTCTATAAGCGGTCGTTATCTATAAGACTAGGTGCAAACGCACGGAGGAAGGAATGGTGCACGGAAAACATGGTAAAACCGAGGTTTCGAGAGAAGTACAGCCATTGTTTTTTCTCCATTTTCTTCGTACCTACATGTTCAACACTCCGAAATTTGAATTGTCTCACGAAAGGAGAGTATAAAATCGCACATTTCGTGCTTGCCGACATACCATTAAGTGTCTGTAGTGTATTGCATTGAGTACGTACAATAAATGATCAGGACAACAGCGACTTTTCCCTGAAGTACCTATTTCATATGACTATATCGTTGCATTCGTTGACTCATAAGCCCATTGCCAATGTCAATTACAACGGGATTCAACGTTTGTTGAACGACGAACACCATCGAAAGGGCGTTGAAGACAGGGAAGGGCGTTACATTGTGTTCAAACCAAGCCCCCAGTTCGTGACACACGTAATTATGGGCGTTGCCGCCTTGTCCAATGTACCCGTACCTAAGGACCATAGATGTAACCTCTTCTAGATGTTAGCCGAGAACACCTAATGAAACATCTTTCGTCTAGGTTCTTTCCCCGCTCCACCACACGGGCGCCACAGGTTTCTTTGTATGTTCTGTTCTCATTCATCGTCGGCGCCAATTCGACGCGGAAGAATATAATGAGGGACGTAAGAGCACTGATGTCACAACCAAGTGCGTTAAAAGAAAGAGTGCACAATTTTTTCAAATACATTGAAATGTATATTAGTCTAAACAAACGTATCCTTGCTGCATAAATATCTTCACGGTGTTTGAAATAAAAAAATATAACCTAACGATTTTGTGAGCTCTAATTATTGAAACACTGTGGTTGTGTGGCTGATTTGGGTGCCTATATAATGCATCTCGCCGCACTACTTTTGCAGACCCATCAGTTTACGGGCGTACGTTGAACACGCCGAAGTAGACGTTCCTTTGGGCTGTGAATCCTCAAGTAAGTGCATATTCCGCCACTATTTAGTTAAATACACGCTGTTATGTGCGATAAGCTTGTTTAGATTTCCTATTTTTGCGCGTCCAAGAAATTTTACCGCGTCGGGGTAGCTTGGATTGGCGCCGTCTCTCATAGGCCTACGCCGGCATGGTCGAAAACACGACTTGCCGTACGTGGCCGGAAATATATGTGTATTCACACTGATCGTAGGTCAGTGCGTTTGAAGAACTAGCTGCGCTTGCTGAGTGATTGGGTGTTCGTTTTCTATAATCGGAGTGGACGTGCGAAGTGCTGTCGTAGCCGGCCAAGCCGGCAACTGTCTCTTTACAGGCCTAACCTTGGCGTGATTGGTTGCTCAGCAAGCCTAGGATAAATTATTTGATCGCGTTTCGAAGTTAGTCTTATCGCGTCGCTGAATTGAGCAGTTTCTTGAGGAGGTAGTTTAGTTTCACGACGCTTGCGGGTGAACGTCCTGGTTCATGATAGTGTCCGCCCGTTCTACGCTCCAGAGGTCATCAGCCGGGCGTGCCTGACCGTCCTTTGTTGTTGTGTATAGTACCAGTGAGGTGCCGTACTCGTAATACGCCGGAGGATTCTCGGAGACATAGGCGCACAGCAAAGTAACTCCTTTCCGTTTTTTTTTGCATATGTTGTTCAAAAGCATACTTCTTGAAAGTGCTCTATTTAACATTAGTTGAGGGTGGTCGCGCCAACCCGCGTGAGGTAACTTGACGTTCAGCACCGCCGCTCGCTGAATCAGCCCATTAGATTCAGACAGGTTTTCAATTTATGAATTTCTAAACACAGTGCCAGAATCGCTGCGATATTTTTTGCTATAGCTTAGGGTACCCCTTACCGATACACGTGGCAGAGGTTTTCTATTTTCATTTGGAGCAGGTGAAACGGATGCGAAATGGTAATTCTACGTTTCGGCATGCAACGCTCCTTCGTGTGAGCTGATTCTTCGTAGTATTAGGGCCGTGTGATTAACCGGCACCAATTAAAACCAGTTCACAGCTGTACGCGTCAAGTTCAAAAGTTGTGCAGTGCGAGACACCCGAAACTAATGACGTTCCGACAAGGTGCAGGCCTTACTTCTGTTCGCCTTCATTTACACCGCTCAACTCGCACTGACCCATGTCAAATCGCGCATGCGGACAGTTTGAGGCGCAAACGTCTTTGGAAAACCGCACCGCCTTAGTAGAGGCGGGTACGGCGCCTGCGCCTCAGTGCTGCGCTGTGTGCTCAGCTGCACGCGCGGCTGCACCAAGCTTGCACTGTCAACGTAGGACGTGCAGGAAAATCGTGAACCAGTGGTGCATATCTTCCGCACCTTTCGAAATGGATGGCGGGGTACAGAGGTCAATGCTGCACCGCTGAAATGTATGATAAGCTGCAGGACCTCGTGAACTGCTTCACGTGGTGCAGCCGAATAGAACAGGCCTATTTTCTGCAATAGCGTGATGCACATGTCTCAGTTCAGTATCTGTACTATGCGATCTCCAGTGCGAATTTAAAATTAACTGATGTTTTGCTCGCAGGCAGGATTGTCTGTTTACGTTTTGCCATACGGTCACGCCAACCTTTTGCCTCCTTATTTTGGTCAGGTTCATTACCACGTTCTACACTGTAAGGTGATTCTGCTACTCGTGTGCCAATTTATTGCGTGGCTAGGCTCATCTTTAAAGGGGCCGTGCAACACTTCTGGAGCATGGTCTGAAAACTCTGCCGATTGGTAGTAGAGGCGGCCCGGAATTCACAAATTGTCAGTCTGCTAACAATTGCTTTCTATTCTCTTACCAATCACGGCAGATGCTCAAAAATCGCTCGTAAAGTACCCATCTATCATCTTTTAGCTGATTTGAACATGGCACGCTCGGTCGTTAGAGATCGCCCCAAAAGGCCGAGACTTGTCCGCGCGTGCGCGCATTGCGATCACGCTAACGAGGCCGCGCATTCGAAGAAAAAAAAAATGCTAAAAATTGCGAGGCGCACGTGAATTTTTTTTTTTACCTCATGCTATCTCTCCCTGCTTTGTTTTTAGCGCTTTTTGTCGGGACAAGAGAGAATGCCATTGCCGCTTCCAAGGAATCTTTTTAACTCCGCTCGTACTGAACGGATTCTTGAAAAGTTTGTCATTAAATTCGTGAGACAATAAGATCTTCCAGTGAATTCATTCAATGTACTTGAAAAAGTGTTTTGGGGGGCCCCTATAAGGGGTACTGACAGAATTTTTCACTTGTGTATTTTTCTTTCTTTTGCGTCAAATAAGCCAAGACTTTGAGAGCGTAGGAAATGTACTGGTATCTTGTTTATTGACTGAGCGTGCCACGTTCAGTCATTAAACAAGATACCAGTACATTTCCTAGTGCGAATTTAGTCTGCTAGATGTAAGCGCGTGCGCACCCGGAAAACTTAAAGCATGCTTTTAAAAACTTGTTTCGGTTCCTACTGTACACTGACGTCGAGACATGGTATGTGTGAGCTGCATCATCAGGCGGTACTATTTGCAAGCGAAGTTGATGTATCCTCGTTCGTACGTAGTCTTCGATTGTCTGGTTCGTTTGCTGTGCACAGCACGTTGCTGTCACGCTAGTCGTAACTTCAACATTCAATATTTGCAAGTCTGACGTAACCTTAGTCTTCTATTGTTAGGTCTAAACGACACTAGACACTCCGAAAAAATGCGGGCACGCGCTTTGGTGCGCGCTCTCTTAGTCTTCTATGCTCTTGCTGAAAAGGTTTTACATGCGTAAGCAGCTCAAGTGCAAGACTGTGGTTGTTCGCATGTTTAACGAATTTCATGTTGGGAGTCCGGGAGAAAAAGTTGCGGTTAGTTAATAGTTATTTGTGATAACCGACATCTTGAGGTGCGGTTGAGAGGAGTTGCTGCTTTGCGTGGCGCTTCGCTCCCGCTCTCAGGCGTGGCCGCCGGAGCTGCCCTGCACTGGCAGTCGGTCCACAGCCACGGTGTCGAACACTAACTACTGTCCCCTGGCGCTAGCGTCGGGCGTGGGTGGTGGTCCAGCATATTCCTGATCTTCGTGCCCGTCCTTCTGGGCAATGGCACTGGGGAAAGACCATGCGGGGCACAAGTGTCATTCATTAGCATGGCAGAGAGCCAAACTTGAAATTTTGTTTACTGTGAGCGTGGTTACTACTTGTGGTTTGTCATATGCTCTGCGAATTCAAATGTGCCAATAGTGCAAGTTATAAGTGTGTCGTGTCAGTCAGCTTGACACGACTTTCCGCTTGCAATTTTGCTGTCGTGGTGTTTTAACTGCCCTGTGCGCGTGTGTTTGCTTGTATGCACATAGTTTCAGGGGGGGTTGATGGGGATTTTGCACCCCTCCTTTCTTCGGCGACACCATTGCTGACCTGTCAATTCATGCAAACTGCCAATTCCTAGAACATACTGACCTCATAAGCACTCTTGCCTCAAAGATTGTTATTGGTGCTTACCGACATGCCTGTTTTCTTACTCTGTCGCAGGTAAACTGTGAAAATGCGCGAGTGCATATCTGTTCACGTTGGACAAGCGGGCGTCCAGATCGGCAATGCCTGCTGGGAGCTCTACTGCCTGGAGCATGGCATTCAGCCCGACGGCCAGATGCCCAGTGACAAGACGATCGGCGGAGTTGACGACTCGTTCAACACATTCTTCTGCGAGACCGGAGCCGGCAAACACGTGCCTCGTGCAGTCTATGTCGACCTCGAACCCCACGGTCGTTGACGAAGTCCGTACTGGTACTTACAGGTGTGCAGCAGTTTCGTATGGTCACACGGCTTCTGTAGTTGTTGTTACCACTTCGCGGAATTCGCATATTGAGGGTAATTCTATCTGCTTCCCGCAACGCGCAGCCGATCGGGTTGGAAGTAATTGCGAAAGTAGAAAAACAAACTGGTTGAAAAGGCATCTATAGTGTTTAGGGTGAGGGGGGGGGGGGTGTAGCACATGGCCAAGGGACAAAAGAAAATAGTTCTTCGAACTCTTCAATGGGCGTCTTGTTGGCCTTGTTGTGCAAGCAACACTACCAATGTTCCACGTTGTGATGGCGTCGTGTGCAGCAAGGGCCGCGGTACATAATTGGACTGCAGTCTATCCGCAGCAACACAAGCACGGCTTGTGTGGCCGCAGCTAGTGAGGCAAACGCCACATCCTTCTCGGTGGTAGCAGTTGGTGCTCTCGTAGGAAGGGGCGGTGTGGTGACGGAGCTCGTGGGAGGAACTAGCGTACTCATGGAGGTTTGCGGACATTGCCGATGTCATTCGGCCGCCACCGCCAAGACAGTCGGGAAACGAGCGGCCCTTCTCAGTTGCTGCATTTCCCCACCTGTTGATGTTGTTGACGGTGGTCCTGAACTGTTCTAGCGCATCGTAAAGCCATCCCGAGAGTCGAGTATGACTGTGCCCTTGCCCTAGACTTGCGAAAACGGGCAGCGCAGTTTGTTGGTTGCACTTGCTGTTGAGGCAGCACGGATGTTCCGTGGTGGATTGGCAACCTCGAGGTGGCTGCCACCATAATGGAGGCACAGCTCGTCGCGCAAGTTTGTCGCCGTGGTGTGGCTGACACTACTGCAGTGGACACAAAGGGCTGTGAGAGACAAGGGCAGACTGCTCACTGCAGCTTGAAGAGGCACACCAACAGTGGGATGGTGATGTCATTGAAAATCGAGGTGCCACATTGGCAGGATGTAGCGAATAGTAGTACCCCCTCGCTTGCAAGCTCTACTGGTTCTGTCTTCGGATGGGGCCACTGCAATGCTTTATGGGCTGCACAAGGAGGGCTGTCCTCTTTGTCCTTCATGGGGGCACCATTAAGTCGTACATATCTTTAACCGTGCACTCTCCCGGCTTTCGGGCATATTTTGGCATAGAGTTGTAGTGCAAGGATCCTTCATGCAGTCAGACTGTTATGTATTGTTATGAAGCGTATATCTGCATATTCTTGCCAATACTGCACTCGAGTGGCCACTAAACACACTTGAGACTTTATGCACTCTGCTTACGATGCGAGTCTTTTACAAACTTCACCTAAATTATTAACCAAGGACAGTGCTGGTTTTTAAGCAGTCTAGATTATTTGTTCAGTCTGTTAAAGATGAAACTTATGAAGGCCTTTTTTGCACTGATTGGCCTTTTTTTTTTTCTTTTTGGGTGCGTAATGGGCGCATGCACGCCGTCCTCAAGGAGGCACATGCCATCATTTCTGGTGGCCAAGACGTGAAGATGCGTGCGGACCAACCAACATGTGGTATCACAAACATGCAAATGTGCGTCCCAAAAAGATGTGCGAACCGGGCTTCAGAGATTGCCTACTGGCACACGGCGGATCATTACGGAGTCCAGGAGCCACCAGTTTTGATTTTGGCAGTCTCCACTTGGGGTGCTGTTCAGACTAGGAAAAGGCCCATGCCTGTGTGGCATGAGACAGGACACCTTTAGGGGCTGTTGGGCAGAGTGCGTGTATACTTCACTGTAGTTGCCAAAGTACCAGCCCTAGTACCAGCCCTAGTTCGTGCAGTTGATGTGGCTAACTCTTGGCACAACACTCACGGCTTGTATTAATCGCCTTGTTGACTGCTGCAGGCAGCTGTTTCACCCCGAGCAGCTGATCACTGGCAAGGAAGATGCAGCAAACAACTATGCTCGCGGCCACTACACAATCGGCAAGGAGATTGTGGATCTGGTGCTGGACCGGATCAGGAAGCTGGCAGACCAGTGCACGGGACTGCAGGGTTTCCTCATCTTTCACAGCTTCGGAGGTGGCACTGGCTCGGGCTTCACCTCGCTTCTCATGGAGCGCCTCTCGGTGGACTACGGCAAGAAGTCCAAGCTCGAGTTTGCCATCTACCCAGCCCCACAGGTACTTACTTTCTATAGCCTCCCATTCTGTGCTGTAGTTTACGCGTAGAGTGCCCAGACACTATGGAGGTGTCGGTGATCCGGCTTTCTGGCTCGGTTGTTGGCTAATCCTGTTAACCCAGGAGCTGCTTCATGTCAGCTGTCCTCGCCAGTGTGTCTGACAGCATACCCGTCCCCAGCCATGTGGCTGGTGTGGGCTGCACTCCTGCATATTCCTGTTCTTCGTGTAGTCCCATCGGACAAGTACACCGGGGAGAGACCATGCAGGAAACATCACCTTTGCACACCACTTTGTTGTGAATAACCGTCAATTGCAGGCTGTGTCGCTTGGCAGTTCTTGCTCAATTTGTCTGCCGTCACCACTCTTCTCTTTTGCCTCTCCGTTTGGGTTAGGCAAGGCACACCTATTTTACTGCTACTTTGTTTTTTTCGTGCTAATGCTTTAAGGGGAGACGCGGGTCGAAAAATCGCGTTTTTTCCGGAAATTTTCACTTTTTTGTTTTCAGTCGTATTAGATTCTTTAAACATTCATGTTTACCAGAAATAAATTTCAATCGGTAATTCGTGTCAGAAGTTACTGAAAAATGCGCTCAAGTAAGCCCCAGAGACCTAGAAAATCGCTGAAATCTGCCGAAATCGACGTTTTGCCGGCCCCGGTATCTCGAGGCAGGGACACCGTGCGCCATTTGTAATCACTGAGGCGGTTAGAGTTGTCCATGCTCTCCCGGACACAGGCTCGAAAAGTCTCGTCCGGAAAGAAAAAAATACTATAAAAAATCCTTTTTTGAACGCCCCTGCGTGCCGTTTGAATCGCGCGGCGCGTCACGTGGTGCCGTAGCGAGCGCGCCATTGGCTAGAGCAGTGCCCGCTTGTCCCTTCGGCCCCGCTCTGCATCGCAAGCTGAACTTCGCAAGGATTTATTCAATTAGTTACGCGATGAATCCTGCCAAAAAGCAGGTGTACAAGGTGAAAAAGTACCGGACGATAAACAAGTATGTGGGAAAACGTCGTAAAGTGCGTCGTCAGACTGCGGCAAAGGTGAACGGGCCGGAGAGGTCTAGGCCTAACCCCAGCGTCGGCAACTATCGCGACAGTGACTTCGCCGGCGGCCTCGACGCTGCCGCAAACTTCGTCAGCGCCTCACAAAAAAAACTGGAGTTTTTTGAGAAGAACTAAAGGCGTGCGCATGATGGCGTATCATCAGCAGTGCTGTGCGACATCGATGCGATGACGGCACTTGTGGGCGGAGCGGAGTGCCCGTCTTGCCGTGAACACAAACTTGTTGTTCGCGAGGTGGCAGAACGGCGCAAAGGACTGTCGTCCTGTCTCGAGTTGCGGTGTGAGAACAGTGAGTGCGCGTCTGGTGTTCTCTCTTCGACACATACGTCGAGGCGTGTTGCCTCCGGCGAAGCCGCCGCAGCATCTGACGACTGCGCGGAGGTGGGGCACTACGGCAACGGCAGCTCGCGCGATAGCTTCGCGGCTAATGTGAAAGCTGTTGTAGCCTCGCGTGCCATAGGCATCGGACATGACCAGCTTTCGCGGTTTTGTGCGATTGTTGGACTAGCGAAGCCCATGCACCACAAAACCTTCCAGGCAATCAGCAAGAAGGTTCACGATGCTGCTATGAGGGCCGTGACCGAAAATTTGAACCAGGCAAGAGCCGTAACAAAGCAGGTGGTTGGTAGTAGTGACGTGGCCGTTATGTATGATGGAACTTGGCAGAAACGGGGCCATAAAAGCCACAACGGAGTCGGCGCGGCTATCTCCTTGGACACTGGCCTGTGCTTAGATTTCGAAGTGCTGTCGAATTACTGCCACGCTTGCAGTCTACACAACGACATGGGCTCTGAAGAGAAAATCTGGCAGGCCTACCACAGACCTGTCTGTGAGAACACCGACAGCTCCGCTCATGGCATGGAAGCTGAAGCAGCACTACGGATATGGGAGCGCACTTTGCTGTACGAGACTCCACTTCGCTTCGCAACATTTCTTAGTGATGGCGACAGCAAAGCATATAACAGAGTTTGTGATGCCAAGGTGTACGGTGCAGGTGCCATCTGCAAGGAGGACTGCACTAATCATGTTGCGAAGCGCCTAGGCACTGGCATACGCAAATTGCCAACACCACTGCCCAGAGGTGAGAAGCTCAAGCCTGCCACTATTGAAAAGCTGCAGACATATTATCAGATCGCCATCACGGGCAATAGAGGCAACCTACGGGACATGTACACTGCCATATGGGCGTCCTACTTTCACTCTTGCTCCACTGATGGTGCTGGCAGCCACAACTTCTGCCCACCAGGCCAAGAATCGTGGTGCAAGCACAAGCGTGCTGAAGCAATGGGCGAGGCTGCACCACAGCATACACCACTTCTGACAAAGGCACAGGGCCGGGCACTGCTGCCCATATACAAGCGCCTTTCTGACGAGAAGCTGCTGGCCCGATGCCTTCGAGGGAAAACTCAGAACGCTGCTGAGTCTCTCAACAGCAAGGTGTGGCTGCTGTGCCCTAAAACAAAGTTTGCTTCCCGAAGTGCTGTGGAGACTGCCACAGCCATTGCTGTGCTCTGGTATAACCGGGGCCATGCAAGCTTCGAGGTGGTCCTGGAGGAGCTTGGTGTTCTACCACCAGCAAGCTTGACCACCCTGGGGGACTACAGCGACAAGAGGCGCATTCAGAAGATGAATGCCCAACAGACTGCTGAGGCGAGGGCTCACTGCCGCACATCGGCCAAGAGAGCTCGCCTACAGGACTCCGCTCGGAAGGACCGCGAAGGAGTTGCATACAGTGCGGGTGAATTCTAGTCACCGTGGCCAGCTCCTGGACATACTGCCTGTGCATTAGACACACTTTTGAGTGTTTGCAAGTGCGCCCTAATTAGTAAACATGTTTCAAACTTTCAAATGCGTTTTTTCTCATTTTGAAATTTTTGGCCACGGTCACATTTCACTCACATAGTTTCATCCCCTTAAAATTGTCCTATTGCGATGAAACTTGGCACACACATTCTTCAAGGTGTGTAGAGTGCCGTTATCTATTCTGATTTATGATGCATAGCCATTATCAATAAAAACATACCAAGAAATGATACAAGGAACCCTGAAAAAAAAGTTTGGCAGATCTGTTCATTTTTTGTAGTAACAGCTTTTTTTTCTCGTAATTTTAACCTTTTAAATGCACACAGTAGTTCATGACAACCATAATAAGCTATTACACAAACATCTACACAAAAGTTTTGATGTCGAAAAAGCGAGAGTAAAAATCCCTTTGTTTTGCTATTGCATGTATAATAACTTTAAAAGTAATGAGGCTACACAAAATCTGATAACAGTTTTGGAATCTACAAGAAAAAATATCTCTGTGGCTAAATTTTGAAAACCCTAACTTGAAAACTAAAGAAAAAGTGTTTCGAGTAGCGTCTCCCCTTAATGAAGCACCAGTCCAGTCAAGGAGTGTCCTTTGGCAGCTATGGCCCACTTTTTGCCCATGGTCAGTACACTTAAACCTGGATATAACTAAATTGATAAATTCCTTGAAAAATTCATGGATTTCAGTTATACAGTTGAACCCCGCTAGAACAAAACTTGCGGGGCTCGTAAAATATTTCGTAAAAGCAAGAGTTTTGTTGTAGTAAAATAGGAAAATATAGCTGAACTGAGCTCGCAACACAAAGGGGGTGTTTATTCTTAAAACCAATTCCGGCGATTTTTCGAGGTCAATGGATCTCAATTAAATTCGCTGGGTATGTTCCTTTGCACATTTCTGTCATTTATGCCAAATTACAGGCTTGAGAGATACGCTGATTGTTTGCAAATGAAGTTTTGAAGATTGCCTCAAAAAGCTCACCTCGGTTGCAAATTATTGGCAACATTGCCTTTGTGACGTCATGTTTGTCATGTCAACGAAAGTGACGCAGCAGATGGCATGACTACTTTGGTCGCTACATTTATTCTGCTGGCCAAGAGGCAGTGGCGGCGATGTTTAGCATGAGTATAGCACGGGAAAGTTTTCTTCCTTCCTTTGTGGTGTCAGGCCGGCGCTTTACTGGTCTGCCTTTGTTTTGATAGTCTGTGCCAGCGGGACCAATATACGGCCTCAGTTTCTTGCCAAATAGCACATCATACACAGACAGGGTTCCCGGTTGGTTTTTCAGTTTGTGTTGTGCCTTTTTGCCTATTAAAAATTATTTTCAGAATTCCTGAGCATTTCAGCTATTGTGCTCATTACAAGAGTGCCTCAGGAACATAGATACACCATTACCTTGACATTGTCAAAAAAATCGCCGGAGTTGGCCATTCATTTGGAAAAAAGTGTCCGCTTCCTATTTTCCAGCAGCGTCGCGACGTGATTCAGTCGTGCATAGGGAGGCCATGGTGAAAAACTGCGCTGAATGTACCAAATAGTTGCATTAACACCAGTAGTCTTCCGCCGTCAGTGTTTCCGACAGCGCAGAGATGGAGGCTGGGTATTGTGGAGCGGCGATTTTCGCCTTATTCTATGCCATTCTCACCATCCATCACTCCCAGCTAGCTGATTTTGTTGATAATGCGGACAAACAGTTGCTCTGATTAGGTACCACGTTGGCAAAGCACGAATAAATTAAGCATTGGAGTCGGGGGGGGGGGGGGGGGGGGGGGGGGAGGCATTGCTCTAAGTTTTCACCCGGCAGCTGCTGGAAGGAAACCATGCACTGAGCAACTGAGCTTCATCTTCGGATTGTCTGCGGCTCGAAAGCAAGCCAGCAGCGAAAGCAGAAAAGTCTCATTGTCATCACTATTGGGCAATGGCGGCGCCGATGCTTGCTGAACAGCGGTGGTTTCTGGTGGTGCTAATGCGCGTTTTAAACTTTCATGCATTTCCAGAACCTGAAAATATGTCGACAGTGTTAAAGATTGGGTTTCCTGTATAGCAATAAATATCGGAGCCGGGAATCGCATTGTGAGGTTTCGTTGAAGTGGACGGCAGAAGAAAAGGTGTTCATCGTGGCGACAATATTTATGCATTGTCTCCTATGTACTGCTGACAGGGAACTGTGAATTTTTCGTTGCAGCAGAAATTTCTTTGAAGCGTCGTTGTTATAGCGGGGTTGGACTGTTTCCCGAATTTTCGTACTGAACGTGCATACATATGCGCAAATTAAACGAAAGGGGGACTGAAGGCAGAACTAAGCTGAACCACTTATTTTACAGTAAAATTACTGTGTTATTATATCCCAGGCATTTACCAGGCTTGCACTCGTCGCGTATGCGGCCTTCACCACCACCTTGACATGCTGACTTGATGCTTTGGACCACTGTATTGATCACTCATGGCCTTTATACACGATACAGAACTTTTCATTTTCACAGTGAAATCTCTGTATATCGAACTTCAGGGCGCCGTGGAAATTAGCTATTTTGCAAGGTCGTAGTGAGAGCTCAAACGTTCACCATGCTTATTTTTCGCAGACCAAAACGACCCACTTTTACAATGGTGGGTTCTTAACCTTACAACGGTGGGTTCTTGAACCCTTTTTCACGAGAAAAAAAAAAACAAATGCACAAGTAAACGTCTAACAATGCACGTTTACAAAAAGTCCTTGCAGTGAGAAGGCCTCCAGCTCATCCACATTCCTGTGGTGCGATTTGGTTCTTTGGTCACAACAGCCTGCTTTTTGACTTCCACGTGCCGAAGAAATCCACTTTCTTGCTTGGCGAAAAGTTTCCGCTTCTTTTTCTCAAATCGCCGCAGCATGAATGCAGAGTTGCTATGCGGGCGCGATAAGTAATCACGGAAAAATAGGTGAACACTACTGACACGCTACTACTGACCTCTTTCAAAGAACAAAAAAAAAGTGCTAAAAAAATTCTCTCGTTCTGTTTTGTGCTCCTTCGCTGTCTCTGGTTTTAAGTGCCCATGCCTCTTGCTCAGCAACTCCCGCTCTGCTTCGCTGACCTTGTCCTCCCGTGTTGCCCTTGCCCCTCACCTCTGCTGCTTGTAAACCAGCAGCGTCAGCATTTCATCAAAAAGAGAGAACAGAAAATAGCCCTTTTCTCTTTCCCCCTCTGCCCTGTCGAGAGTCTTTCGAGAAGTGTGGCGTTCATTCGCTTTGTCGTCTGCTTACGTACTGCTCCTGGGTAGCCACGACTGTTTTCAGAACGAGAGTTCGTAGTACTGAAGTGCTGTTAATATAATGTGGAACTAAATTAATGCTCGTTATTCTGAAAAGTTCAGTATTCTGAAGTAAGTAGCAGTAGTGAAATAATTTTACACTGAACTATTAGAAGTCTGCGTGTGATTTTTTTAGAAAGTTAGTTAATGTGGGGTTCGTTCTAGAGATTTCAGTGTATTTAGCCGATGGCAGTAGGGCATACTGGCGCCAATAAAAAAAATTTGATAGCCTTTATATGGACATTTTCAGCGTTTTTTTTTTTTTTGCAGTCATCGCCATATTCCGTAACAAGTCCGAAACGATACCATGCCGCCCCCCCCCCCCCCCCCCCGCACATCGCAACTTTCACGAGCGGGTAAAAAAAGCTCGTGCGCTGCTCAAGCAGAGATCGGTTGAGTCATTATATGGAGGTTCGTTATAAATAGGTTTAAGTGTGTCTACCGGCAGCGGTGTATTCTAGTCTTCACTCTCTTCGTCTTCTCATTGCAGGTCTCCACAGCAGTCGTGGAACCCTACAACTCTATTCTCACCACACACACCACACTGGAACATTCAGACTGCGCTTTCATGGTCGACAATGAGGCAATCTTTGACATCTGCCGGCGCAACCTCGACATTGAAAGGCCCACCTACACGAATCTCAACAGGCTCATCGGCCAGATCGTCTCCTCCATCACCGCCTCTCTGCGGTTCGATGGTGCCCTGAACGTCGACCTGACAGAGTTCCAGACCAACTTGGTGCCCTACCCTCGCATCCACTTCCCCCTCGTCACCTATGCTCCTGTCATCTCTGCTGAGAAAGCCTACCACGAGCAGCTGACGGTCGCCGAGATCACCAACTCCTGCTTTGAGCCTGCGAACCAGATGGTAAAGTGTGACCCTCGCCACGGAAAGTACATGGCCTGCTGTCTCCTGTACCGAGGGGATGTTGTGCCTAAGGATGTAAATGCTGCTATTGCGGCCATCAAGACGAAGCGCACGATCCAGTTCGTGGACTGGTGCCCCACTGGATTCAAGGTAAGTTTGGTGCTACCTGGTGCGTCGTGCCTAGCGTAATTGATAGAACCAGGTAGTTCTAAAGGGACTATATATTAAGGGGGGAGGCTACCATCGGATACCAACTTTTTTGTTTATTGAGATATCTTAATGAAATGATCGGCCGCATTATGCGCAAGAGCGCTGCGTCATCACGCGCAGCAGCCAATGGCAGTCGCGGGCTCCCCCGCGTCCTTGGGGAGCGCGCGCTTCGCCCAATCCCAGCTGCGCGCCTCAGCCGCGGGAAACTTGAAAGCTCTCGCGAGCCCTCCAATCATGAGCGGCTTGCTCCTCTCCTGCGCTGCCGCCGCCGACGCAGGTGGTGGGGAAAGAAAGAGCAAGAATTCACAAACAAAACAACACCAAAATGGCGGCGCTCCGTCGAGCGGTCGAGAAACTGCGATCATGCCAAGTTGGGGTATTTTGAGCGCTCACGCGCCGCTCGAGGGCCGCCGCGGCATGTTCTAAACTTTATTTCAAATGGTTTCGCGACGAATTAGACGCTGATATTTACAAAAAAAGGGTAGTTTATGACACATACTGCCCGAATATGTGGTTTGCCAAAAATCTACTTTTTCGCGATTTTTCGGTTTTCAAAGGCCGCGTCCCCCCTTAAGGGGAGACGCTCCTCGAAAGCACTTTTTTTTTGTTATTCAACTTAGAGCTTCAGAAATTGGACCACTGATGCAGTTTTTCCTCCTGATTCCAAATCTGTAATCAGTTTTTACATAAGTGCAATAGTTTGGGAGTTGTGTTTCAAGTAATGGTGAAACTTGATAAGTTTTCCGGGAACTTTCGCGCATACTAAATGTTCATGCAGAGAGTTGTTCAATGGCTCCTTTTGCTCCCTATTAGCCATAGAGTGCCGATATCTAGCTAGAAATTGTGCTCCAACTTTGAAACTATGAAAAAAACATCTGTGTAGCAAAGTACCCTTTTTTTTCCACTCGACCACCATTAAATTTATTAATAGATATTTACAGCTGATAGGTTGTGCTGATTCAAGTAGATATCGGCACCCTACGCACTCTCCTCAATGTGTGTGCCAAATTTCGTCGTCGTATGACCATTCTAAGTGCCCGAAACACTTCCCGCAAAAAATGCAAATTGGCCAAAATTGCGAAATGAGAAAAACGCGTTTGAAAGTTTGAAAGTCTGTATTTACAAAAATGAAAAACGCAGTAGCACGAAACTTGTGCTGAACACATACACACATGTCCAGAGGGAATATCAGTTGTCTAAAACTCTCCAGCACCGTAGGTTTTCCCTTCCCGGCTGGTGCGGCAGGACTCTTCCACCCGGGCCCTCTTGGCTGCACTGCGACGGTGTGCCCTCGCCTCAGCGGTCTGACGCACATTCATCTTGTGCATGCGCATGCTGTCTCGGCGGTCGCTGAGGGTAACCAGGGCCTCCGAAGGAAGCACCCCAAGCTCTTCCAGCACCTTTTCAAAGCTCGCGTGGCCCCGGTTGAACCACAGGACTGCAATGGCTGTGGCTGTTTCCACAGCAGTCCGGGAAGCAAACCGGGTCTTTGGACACAGCAGCCATATTTTGCTGTTCAGGGACTCGGCCGCGTTCTGTGTCTTGCCGTGGAGGCACCGGGCAAGCAGCTTCGCATCTGTGAGACGCTTGTAGATTGGGAGGACTGCCAAACCCTGGGCCTTGGTCAGGAGGGGGGTGTGGCACGGTGCAGGCTGGCCCTGCGCCTCAGCACGTCGGTGCTTGCACCACGAGTCTGGGCCTGCAGGACAGAACTTGTGACTTCCAGCACCGTCTGTTGAGCACGAGTGCAAACATGAGGCCCATATGGCAGTGTACATCTTGTGGACATTTCCCCGATTGTTCACAATGGCCACCTGAAAGTAAGTTTGAAGCTTCTGGATGGTGGTCTCCTTCAGCTTCTCCCCTCGTGGAAGTGGCGTTGGCAGCTTCCGCAGGCCGGTGCCCAGACGTTTCGCCACGTGGTTGGTGCACTCCTCTTTTTCAATTGGAGTGTCAGGGTACACGTTGGCATCACAGACCCCGTTGTAGGCCTTGCTGTCTCCATCGCTTAGGAAGATGGTGAACCGCAGGGGTGTCTCATAGTCCACAGTCCTCTGCCAAATGCGCACTGCAGCTTCGGCCTCCATGGCATGCGAAGAACAGTCGCAATTCTTCTCACAAACGGGATGATGAAACGCCTGCCATGTTTCTTCATCGCCTCCCATGTCGTTATGCAAACTGCACGCCAGGCAGAAGTTGGAAAGCACTTCATAGTCCAGGCACAAACCAGTGTCCAAGGACACTACAGTTCCCACACCATTGTGGCTTTTGTGGCCTCTTTTTTGCCATGTGCCGTCAAACATGACTGGCACGTCACTGTTACCAGCCACCTCTTTGGTGACGCTGCGTGCCCTTTGCATGTTTTCACAGACAGCCTTCACTGCCGCACTGTGAATCTTTTTGCCGATAGCATGGAAGGTCTTATGGTGCATAGGGTTTGGCAATCCAACTACTGCACAAAATCGTGAAAGTTGCTCATGCCCGATACCGACGGCACGCGCTGCAAGCACCACTTTCAGGTTCACGGCAAAGGCGTCACGCGAACTCCCGCTGTCGTAGCTTCTGCTTGCACCGCGGCCGCCATCTGACGCGACCCGCTTCGACGAGTACGCGGACGAAAGGATGCTCTCCGAGCACTCCGCATTCTCGCAGTGTAGCTCCAGAAACGCCGAAAGGCCTTTCCGCTTTTTATTCGGTGCCCGAACTGCGAGTTTACTCTCGTGACAAACGGGGCATGCCGCGCCTGCGACGACGGCCGTCAATGCACCCAACTCGCACAGCACTACGCTTTCGGCACGATCGGCATTCGGCCCTGACGTCGTTTTCGAATAACGCGATCTTTTTCTGCGATGCACTCACAAAATTCACTGCAGCGTTGATCTCGTCGTCGCAGTTGCCATGGTCGACGTTGCCGTGGTCGATGTTAGGCCTACCGGCCGCTGGCCCGTCGCGGACATTTTCGTTGGCGGTGGCTTTCTTGTACGTCCTCCGCCGCTTCCCTCTGAACTTGTTCTTACTTCTGTATTTCCGATGGTCGGCAACGGCCTTTTTCGGGCTTGCCATCGCACGAAAACAGCGAAAAATAACTCCGGAAAACAGTGAAGCGAACTACGGCAAGAAAACACGGGTGCTGTCAGCCAATGGCGGCCCTGCGTTAGTGGCGCGCGGTTTGAAACGGCGGGAAAAGACTGTTTTTGTTGCTTTTTTTTAGATTTTTCGTGAACGTACGAGACTTCAAGAACCGGGATCGTGGAGAGTAAGGACAACTCTACACGAGCCAGCGGCCGCAATATGGCGGACAGCTCTCTTCGCGGCCCCGCGAGCACGCGAACAGCAGCCCGTTTTGTGTAAATTTCGTGATGCCGCGCGTCACTGCCGCTCACTCAGACGCGTTTTTCACTGACTTCTGATGCTTATTTCGCTGTGATATTTTCAGATGTCAAAATATAATGTATAAAGATGATAAAGCAACAAAAAACAGAAAAGGTGAAATTTGGAAAAAAAACGCGACTTTTCGACCCGCGTCTCCCCTTAATGAGAACCAACAATATTGCCACGTTACGTAGATGTGCTACGACGCATGTGCAGTGGTTGTGACAGCACCTCAAGGGCTTTCAGTGCGCTATTCTAAAACTCCCTAATGTCGCTGTGGCAGGCACATTCACTCCACTACTGTGCATCTCGGCCTCCTCCCTGTACGGTGCGATGACAGTGCTGTCCCCTATGGCTGACCGAAGGCGAGAAAATGGTCCTGTGCTGCGATTTCTGAAGCAGACGCGGTTTCGGAAACTTGAAATATGACGTTTGCTTTCCAATCTTGGAGGCAGGACAGCTATTTTAAAATTAAGCCACTAAGCTTAGTTCAGCCAGCATAAAATCCAACATGGCGGCGTTCATACAGATTCGTGGTGCAGCTCAAAACAAGCAATTTAGTCCGAAAAATTGGTCGAAAGAATGCATTAGCGCTATGGGAACACTGATGGTGCACTTCAAGTCCGAAATAGCCAACAATTCCGAATTTCGGTCAGCGACTGTATTTGGGTATAGGACATGATTATTTAGATGTATTGATTTAGAATTGCAGCGCAAAGTGCGAATAAGGAAGCAGCGAAGCTTTACCGCCCCTTTTTTTTTTAAAGGTTAAAATTTCGTCTTTTTAAAGGGACACTAATAACAACTGTTATGTCGATGGCGATTGTTGAAATAGCGTCATGAATCATTGTTAGCGTTTTTTAAAAGAAATTCAAAATTTTCATATGTACCCGGGCATTCCGTAGCACGACCTCTCCAGGCAGGTTTTTACTGCGGTGGCTACACAGGAAAGCACTTGCCTTCACGGCTCTTGGAGGCAAGGGTATGAACGAGTGAGGTACTTGTGCTAATGCCATACATGTCCGCCATCGTTTTACATTGTCACCAACTTTTGTCACCTATTCACACCACACACACCTTTCAGGGCATGGTCATAATTTTATTACGTGTACGTTTTTACCCACCTTATTGCGAGGAATTTTATGGCCCTTATACAGCCGCTAATCGCAATCATTATCCACATTCCTTGTCGCATGAACTGGCGCTCTTTGGCCATCCAATGGCCCTTGCGCCAAAAAACACCATATATCATCATCATCGATTGTTGAAATAGCAGTCCAGAAACCTAGTAGTTTTACTTTTGTGCCAAGGAAGTGCTTATTTGGGTGCCTTCACTGCGTTGCATGGCTTACGTTGCGTGGCTTTGCTGCGCTGACGCCGTAACTTGTAGCAGTAAAGAGAAAGTAGCGGGAGCCACAGTATCAACCACAGCCATTGCATAATTTTTAGCGATGGCCTTCAAGTTTGCAGGCGTGCTTGGCTTAACTGGGCCCCGCTAGGTGGCACTTTCGGCGGTTTATTTTTCTATGAATCGCACATAAGTGAACAAGCAGGATTTTGTCTTTTAATTACTAGTAGTTGGTAAAGCTGCACATAAGAATCTTCTGTGCGTTGAGGGGTGATGCGCCTTTTGAAAACAGAAAAACCGTGACAGTTGGTTTTTTGAACACCACGTGTTCAGGTAGCATGTCTATCTGTTCTGTAAATGTTGTTTAATTCATCGCGAAAGTACATCGAATCAACTACATAACATGCCGCGGCAGCCTGCGAGTGGCCAGCTAGCACTGAAAATTTCCTAACCACCCGGCCCTGCGCTGCCGTCTTGGTCTTGTTTTGCTTGTGGATTTTTTTTTTTCCTATACGTGTGGCAGCAGCTGCGGCGTGGCTGTGCTTGTTTTGAGCTGGATGCGCTGGATGCGAAGCCGCGATTAAACGAAGCACCCTTCTCTCGAAAGAGTGGGAGATCACGCAGCTCCTATTGGCTGCTGTGTGCGATGATGAATCTGTGGCTCTCCTTCTGCTCCAGCACCGGCCTTGCAAGTGCCGGTGTTCTCTTCGCATGCGTTGTTTTCCTGTTTGCCATCATTCCGCTCGGTTCTCATATGTGCGCTTCAATCTTTGCAACCGCTGATCTGATATGTCAGATTTGTATTATTATGTACCCTAATAAATAGCCCACACACTGACAGCCGTTTTTAAATTGTGTGTAGTTTGATAATTAATCAACATTTCATACATAAATACTCAATGGCAAACACTAAACTCAGTGCTATTTTAAATTTTCAGCAAGGAAATTAAAAAAAGGGAGGGGAGGAGGGGCTCTGTTCTAGTGTAAAGCGTTCATCCAGGAATAGTCGGTGAATTTCATGGTGCTAGCACATTTATTAAATTCCCCACAGCCTCAGTAACAAACCTATGTGGACTATCCCGCTATATGGCTGTAACTTGGCAACCAGTGAACCTAGCTGCATGAAATTTCGTGGTTATTCAAATGACTTTATTAGTTGAACCACCCCGACAACTTTATTAGGATATTTCAACAAACAAGAAAGTTGCCTTTTTGTGGTAGCCTCCCCCCTTAACAGAATAGAAAGTTGGGCGAGTTGGTGTATATTCACATTAAAAGAAAAGCGGCGCACAAAAAGACGGAGACAAAGAAGAGAACCACACACAGCGCTGCTTTAGTGAAGCCAGGGTGGCCGGATGAGAAGTACTCAAATTAGAACAAATAAAAGAGCCCTGTGTACAAGAAATATATTGTAACAGAATACGAAAGTTGGGTGAGTTGGTGTATATTCATATTAAAAGAAAAGAAATTCTAGGTGGTAATCATTTATCGAAATAGTTCTGCAAACATCCTACTGTGTCAGATTTGTTCTCGTGCAGTTCCCTTAACTTCTTGGCAAGTAGGGCACTGCTGTTAATACTGTTGTCATTTTAGACGTCGGACATTTAAGTTTCACTCCGACGTAAATTGTTATTCCACTTTAGCGTCCCTTCAAGGGCTCTAGTGAACCTTGTTTATGGAGCCAGAGATGAAACCTGGACTTTTCAGGATCATTCATTTCACCAATCTGTCCAAAGGTTTTCTCAGGCATTCTTTTGTTGAGATTTTGGTGCACAATTTTATTTTGATCCCTTTCTAAAGCGCCTGGAAATCCAAAACGACCAAGAGGAGTTTAAGGAACATTAAACCAGATGGAATTCTTAAAAGTGGCTGTTATAGAATAGTTACTGCATTCTCTGTTGTTCAATTATTACAACCGATTCGTATTGCAGGTTGGCATCAACTACCAGCCCCCGACTGTTGTACCCGGTGGCGACCTCGCCAAGGTCCAGCGTGCTGTGTGCATGCTTTCAAACACAACGGCCATTGCTGAGGCCTGGGCACGTCTCGACCACAAGTTCGACCTCATGTATGCCAAGCGGGCGTTTGTCCACTGGTATGTCGGCGAAGGCATGGAGGAGGGAGAGTTCTCCGAAGCCAGGGAGGACTTGGCTGCCCTCGAGAAAGACTACGAGGAGGTCGGCATCGACTCTGCAGATGGTGCGGAGGACGATGGTGGCGAGGAGTTTTGAAAAGCGTTTGTTCCCTCCTGCTCGGGGTCATGGAATAAAAGAGCAGTTTAGATTGCCTGAAATCTCTTGGGTTTTTGTGAACAGTAGGCATCCATTGGTTCGCTGGTGTGATGAGCATTTACTCTGGAATTGGCGAAGAGTCTTATCAAGTTGTGGTTTTGACTTTTTCAAGTCCTACCAGCAGTAGAGTTTGTCAATAAATCATGTTGCATGCAAATTCTAGGCTACTAAAACAATGAAGTCAACATACACATAGGGCATTGTGCCAACTTTCCTAAGGCAAATGAAATGGTAATGACATAGTACTGTAAAATGCTGTGGAAGTTGAGTGATTGGTATTCTCATGAACACAAATTTAATACCTGGTGTTTTACTTTAGATGACCGGGATATAGTGACCAGAGATGCAATGGTGGAGCAATCTGTCATTTCGACCACCTGCTAATGTTCACTGGCATCTAACAGTATACAGGCTGTTTCTTAACGGAATGTACTGCAGTGGCCAAATTCAGAATAACGCAAGTAAAGCCTGTATATGAGGTTCAGGTTGGTTCGGTTTAGCTAGCAAGAAAAGAGTTTCTCATTTGGGCAAACTTCCATAGCAGAAAAGATTCTGGAGGGCTGTTGCACTGCTTATGAGGTCTACAACCTGGCACTCTTAAATATATCATTGAGCACCTCGCTAGTTTACAAACCACTTTATGAGTGATATAAGAGAATCCAGTGTGCCAACAATATGGGTTGATAAGAAAATGCGTAGATGGTACCCAATTTATAAGTCACCTCCTGTAAACGATGAACTGCTGCCCGGAACACGCCTCTTATGAAGGGGTTCAACTGTATTTTCCCTCTCGCGTCACCAGCCCTTACAAAACATTAAACAAATCAACTTGTAATGGTGCATCAGCGACAGAAAAGGATAGTTGGGTGAACCATTCTCGAAGAAAAGCTAATTTGGACCTCCCGCCATGTCCCCTTCTGTTTACTGGCACTGCCGCTGGACGAAGTTTTTCAGCCACTATAGCAGTGGTGCGAGTGTGAAAGGTACTCATGTGGTTTTGCAGCTATCAAATCCGACTTTGCTGATAAAACAGCCCAGTAGCTTCTTCTTACGAACTTTGTCGGAAGCTGTATAGTACCAAGTTTTAGTAATTGTCTATTTAAACAAGAACATCCTGTACAAGGTGGGCCTTCATTTGGGGGGAGGAAATGTTGGCACGGCACAATTTTTCCATAGCTTCTGCTTCTGGCGATGTTTACTGCTGGCCAAAACGACCTTCTGACAAAGGAGGTAATGGAACAGACTATTGCCCATCAGTAGTGCCTGGTTATTTTGGCTGCCAATACGTTGTGCCATAAGGAGAGATGCCCTTTTGCCGGCACTTGAAGCAGTTGCTGCTGAGCAACGGCCACGCACTTGTTCTTCCTGATTGACTACCCGTGCTACATGTCTAAATTACGAAGGCGACATCACAAGAACAGTAGCTCAAACCAGGAAAAAGAGATTTCATATCATTCCATCCTAGCCACCAGGCTGCGCCTCAGTGTGAGGTACCACCTAGTACAAAAAACACAAGTGTGTCTGAGCCTTCCCAGTTCTTGCTCAGGCAAGGATTTAAGACGTGAGGGTCTTGGACCTTGCCGACTCATTTATTGTCACAGACTTCAGCCAACAAAATGAAGGTTTTTAACAAAGTGGCATTCCTTTTAGACACAGTGTTTCAAATATTTTATAGATTTTTGCTACACATCATTTGTTTTAATTTTTAGACATAATTTGAAATGACACAACGCTTGTACTGGCACTCCTTGGCATTGGATGCCCTTGTGCCAATAAAACTTAATATAATAATTGATTGACTTAGTGAGATTCTGTATTCGTTCATTCGGGACATTGATCTCTTTGGCACCATGGTAAATGCTTATGCTATTGCACTCTAACTGAAGTAATCGTTGCACTCCTTACAATGTTATCAACACTCTAAATGGTATTTTGTTTTGCAAAGAAAAATCATGGACCGACGTGTTCTGAATCTCAATGACTTGAGAAAAGTTTGGTCAAATGAACTTAAGCACCAAGGTTTGTGCCAGTGAGGAATAACACAATTGTTGAGGATTAACGTCCCAAAACTACCATATGATTATGAGACACAATGAGGAATAACAAGCTAGTTGATTCTCTCAAGCTTCGTTGGGTCAGTTTTGCGCATTTAAAATTGTACGTGGAGTCTTTTATTGTGTCGTTGAGTGTGGCAAGTTGAGACAGCCCCATGCAGACAAAACAACAGATGCAAGTCTGTCTTTTTGTTTTGCGCATCTGTTTTTTTTTACTCATCACCTTCGTGAAAATGACGGACTAATCAAGCAATCAAGTTCTTTCATGACGTATGATATACGAGAGATTTTGGGTTAGATTTCAATGTAGATTCCAATGCAGGTGTCGGCGAGAATTTCTTATTGAGTAACGAAGAAAATATTTGAAGTTCTGCAATGTGGAGTTAATACATCAACCCATTACTTGGTAATCTAATTTATATAGGCAACTTGCTGCATGTTAAGCATAATGATAGTATAAACTGTGCAAAAAGGAAGGTCATCTGTACTCGCCCTCAAAATGTGTCTGGATTCACCTGTGTATAGGGTCACATTCTGTTGCATCATGTATTAGTGTATTCTATGAACTAGGTCATTCTGTTACAGCACCGGAAATGCTGCAGTCTGTAGTAATACAACATGAAGAGTGATCCTCAAATGATGTCAGTGTAAGTGCTTATCGCCATAAAAAATTCTTGAATCTGTCGAGCACGAGCAGAGCTACTGGGGTTTGTCGCATAGTTCGAGTGCTTGCTCTCGTAGGGGCAAACATGCTACGGGAGCAAGCAATGTGGAATTGCATGGTCGAAAGAAGCTAAGCCAGCGTGTGTCATGACCTTAAATACGCATGATGACACATGATTGCTTTTTCTCATTGCGATTGCTAAGCTTGCAAGGGTGCATCGCTTTGCAATGTTAGCAGACTACGGAGTGCAGCAACCCGTGGCAGGAAGTGCATCTGAACCAAACATCCGTCTCTTGGTCAATAGCATACTATCCACAGATCCATATCAAGCACAAGCGCCATCAGCTCCGAAATGAGTGAGCACAAGCCTCTGTATCAAAAGGGGGCACTTGAGAAAATGACAACTTCGCGCTCTGCGGTTGCTTTTTGCCGTGCATGACCGTAAAATTTGGCTGAGAGGCCGATAACAGTGTCTGCTACGAGTGAAAGGAATAGTCCTGCTTACGTACTCTGCAATGTTCTCCGATGACAGTGTCACCGACTGTGTGACCTGCGACAAACACTGTCAAGAGCATTCTTATTGGCGCAGGTTTTTTTGCCCATCTGCCATTTGCAGGCAGCGGATAATACTTCCGCCTTCTGAAGGTGTACTCTTGTGAAACACGCGTCAATATGACACTTTGTAACCGTGGGTATTATAGGTAGCCATTATATTACTTTTAGCAAATGCTTGGCACATTGAAAGCATATTTTATGTCTTGTAAAAATGAAACAAATAATGTAGAACGTGTCCTGCAGCACAATTTTACCATAGTACGATCACATGGCTAGCTGCACACAATTAAAAAAATTCTTGAATTGATTTTAAATGAGTGGTATGTACACAGTCATCCTTTATGAAAGGGAACACGCAAACGCGTGGCCTGCACTCTGCGGCGGCTGCCTACAGCACCATCAACCGACAGCAAAGAGGAAACACGTTTGCTTTCAGCGTCATCTGTTGCCGAAAAAGATAACGAGTTATGGCCGGTAGACAAGCACTGCTAGATTGCACTCTTTCTCCACTCATGCCTGCAGTGCGCAGTCGACTGCCAACGTATAACGTTGTTTGCGACCACGAGGCAAGCTGCAGTAATTGCCCGATATTGCACGCCGTGCGATCGATCAGGAAACGTGATTTAGCAGCACTTGTCTACCGACCGTAACTCGTTATCTTGTTTGGTCATAGATGGCGCGAAAAGCGAATGTGCTTTCTTAACTTGTCGGTTAATGGCCTTGTAGGCAGCCGCCGCAGAGCGCAGGCCACACCTTCGCGTGTTCCCCTGCTAAAGAACAACAGTGTACAATGGAAGTATTTTTGGCAGATCTGTGGGGCTTGGGAAATCGTTACATTTTAATGTTGAACACCTTTACATCAAGTCTTCACAGGCACTTCATGGCGTGCATGAAAGTAACCAAATGCGACATGAAAAAACCCAAAAAGACATTCAAACACGTAGCCATTCTTGACGCCCACGCTGAAGAAGTTTGCATATGTAAAACTATGTGAAGTGCATGTAAAACACATCTTGTGACTATGCACATGTAATTTATGGCATGTTGAATCACAGTAGACCATGCGATGGTTTTCAAATGTAACATTCCGAGTTTTGCATCACTAGCTCCAGTTTCGACATTGTGAAAGTCAAACTTGATGACATGATCATTCTTGTTCCTGGCACAAATGTCTTGCTCTAAGGCTGCTTTTTACATGTGAATAAAGGTGTGCGCACAAGATTTAGGGGGCTGGGGGAGAAGGAGAGGCGCCTTTCTAATCATCTGAGGAAGGTCATCATCTGAGTCTGAGGTGGGCTGCCAAGTTACTCAGTTGAACTTGACCCACTATTGTTCAAAGTTGTTAAGCCCGACATTGCTTCATTTACGCTTTTTCACTCATTTCAAAGCTTGTTTTTCTATGAACTTGACAAAAAGGCGATGGTGGGGGTGGCGGTAGTAAACATTTCATTCTGAAATGCACTAGAGAGTTCCCGTGCACCTCGGTGGCAGTCCCTAGTTCGGGACGCCATTTGAGATGGCCACTGCCCAAGCGTGCGCTACCAAAGAGCGGTCAATTGTGGCTTCCCCTAATACAAAATCCTGCCCACGTCTACGTAAGCAACAGACAAGTTTCTTTACATTGCCACAAAGTTTGTTTTTAGTTGGCCTCTAAGTGGATGACAAAATCAAGAAAAACGTGAGCTGCACATCATTATTTTAAGTACGCTATCCTTTGCGTGACATGACTGGCACATTATGGCACCATGTGGAAAGACTGGTCATTGCAGATATACTAGCTTAAACTTTGTTTCAATAGCTTCTTACCATACGTTCGCTGCTACACATGGTCAACAATACAATGAAGACCAACATGTTCAAACAGAAGGTGATGCTTCAACCAATGAAAGGTTTTAAGCAAAGTGTCCATGAGTCTCTAATGGCAGCGGCATAGTTCACGAAAAACCTGGCACTGGTGATGGCATAGAAACGTGGCTGAACACAACTAGGTGCACTGGTCACATGTATTTGTTGGCACCGTTTTCAAATAAGTGATGCTTTATGTGCGCGAGCAAAGCTTAACTTTACAAGTACGAGCAAAAGCATTTGTTCCCGGCAGCCTGAGAACAGCAAACAGCGAGCTGCTGTGCCGATTATTTGGATGGCTGAGTTGCTACTTTCTAATATGGCTATGAACACTTAAAAAAAAAAAGAAGAAGAACTGACTAAACAAGCAACATGGTGGGAAGGCAATGTCTTGCACACCAGACCACTTTCAGCAGTGTTCCAATTTTGCAAGCAAATATGGCAGCACCTAGGCAAGCACATTGCAGCTGTGCTTGTGCACAGTTTAAACGAGAAGCAAAGATATACGAGCACATTTTGGAATATGCTGACCTTGTACGAGCAGAAAATGTATGGGAGAACATCCCCTCAGTTTTTGTTGGGTGATATTGCAGCTTAGCAAAATTCCATCCTTGGAAAATATGGCACGCATTAAATACATGCTCGCTCAGGACACTGAGACATGTCGTCGGAGCGTGATTTCATTACTGCGGTTTCGAATGTGTCCATCCATGTTTTGTTTTATGGGCACCTTGCAGAGATCTTTGAACTAGTAAAAGGTATTGCTTGACACTAGAAGAGAAAAAGGTCAGTCGGAAGACTCCTTTGCGTCCAACCACTGACGGAGCGTTTTGTCCATGAGCACATGAACACCGTGGTCTATGGGCGACACAATGAAAGGGATGCAGCCCAGACCCACGCCGGTCGTAGTCCACTTGCAGGCATTGAGGGGCATGCTCGAGTAACGCTTGAGCAGGAAGAGAGACAGTGCGCACACCCTGTTGATTGTGAAACCAGGTATGATGACCGAAGCCAACGCTTGCCACACCAGTGTGTCCACGGCAGTGTTGAACAGCTTGTTCCGGTGGGCTTTAGCATCGGGGCACTTGACCTGCAAGACAGTGTTGCTTACGTTAGAGTGAGCACATTGTGCAGCTCTCACGTGTACAGAGGCCCACATTAAGGGGCCCCTAAACCTCCCTGAGGCTCAAATTTAGTTGCAGTGTTGCTATTGTGCACAAGTTTAAAAAGAACATGTAGCCGTGAGGAGGAAGTTCAAGCTGGACACATATATGTATTTTCCGCAGACAGTGAGGTTCTTGTCGGTGCTGAGGTCACGACTAATGTTGCAGAAACGAAAAGGCTCAGAAAGAAACATAGGATTGTTTTTCCATTTTTAGTGTGCTAGTAGTACAGACAGTGATTTCTATGTTTCCCCTGGTTTGTTCCATTTATTCAGCCGTGCCTGACAAACAAAAACGACCTTCCCGAATGTATTTTAACAATGAAAATTTAAAAAATTCTGCATTTCTGGTACAATCGAAGAATGAAATTGTTTACCTCTTCAAGATGTAGCATGTAGATACTTGGTCAAGTAATGGGGCTGTATCGAGCTAGTTGATAATATTTATGATTGTAAGGATTGACAAATGAACAGCGCAAGAAACGACAGATGGACAAGCGCTGACTTCCAACTGGTTCATTTCTGAAGAAACACAGAATTTATAGCGTGCACTTCAATAGCTCTTCTTTATGAAGAAAAAGAATTTCTATGCATGATGTGGTTGTTTGTTTATAGTGATGTGTCAGTGCTATAAATTCTGTGCTTCTACTTGAATAAACCAGTTAGACCTCATCCCGATGTCGGAATGCCCAATCAAAACATCACTTTCTGACTGCAACAGTATGCAGTCCCTTCATTGTAAAGAATTTTGCAGAATGTCGCAGTTTTCGTCACTTCTTATTTACTCTTTTTTTTCTGTGTTGCACATCAAGAAACAGAGCGAACCATAAAATTTTTGTCCTTCCTTGATTTTTGCTACAAGCCGCATAAACACCGGACAACTTATAAGAAAAGTATAACCCAATGAAATAGGGCAGCTCTAAATGAATCACGCATTGGACGAGGACAGTACGCGTCCTTGTAATGTTCTTTGTCCTATTATCTGCATTCATGCTACAACCAAAGTGCCATGAGAATTCACTGAGCACCATTAGTCACGCCTTCGTCAACATTTTCACGTTTACATTGAAACAAAATACCTTCAAGTATTTTTAATGAATGTAACTGTGCGGTTCTTGTGATTTTGTACCTTAAGTATAAGCAAATAAGTACAATTAGGTTTCTTCCACATACAGCATCTAGAAAACTTTGTCTTAACACTGGAAGCTGTGCAGCAAGTTTTTGAGAAGCAAAACAGAACTTAAAATATAAAGCCCATGACAAAAGTGGCAATTACACACTTGTGTACACCGAAACAATGTAAAAAAAACATCTAACTATTAATGGTAATAAAAAGTGCTATGTGCGCATCACCCTTTACTCATTCTCGCTTAAAGGGACACTAAAATCAACTAACAATTTACGTTGCAGTGAAAGCTTAATGGATGACAACACCTAAAACGACAATATTATCAATAGCAATGCCCTAGTTACCGAGAAATTAAGGTAAGTTCACAAGAGTACATGGGCTGAAGTAGGACATTATCAAAATGATACCGATGACGTCAGACGAACCACCTGCAATTAATTACTAGTACTAAATCTAGCTGCACTAAATAAAGAACCTTTCGTACATCAAGAGACGCAATATAATGCTGCTTTTGGCCTTCACAATTTATGACGTTATAGTGTTCGCTGCGGAAATCTCAAAGTGGAATCTCCACCCGAGGTTTATTTTCGTGCCTGTCCTCACTTACTATGTGTCAGGTCATGGTAAGAGTGGTGTTTTCAGGATCGTGATATTGCGCTTTACTAATAAGTGAAAAAGCGTTTCGGTCTTTAGAGACCCTTCAACAATGTGTACTGATTGAATCAACGAATTCTTCTTATCAGTCTGTCCCGATGCGTTTTGGACCGGCCCTGTTACCCTGTTATGGACGGACCATGCTGTGCATTCTTGCATGGCTGGTCAACTCTCCAGTATTCCTAGATGCTAACCCCCAGCCACCTTGTTTTGCTGTACAACTACAGTGCGTAATAAAATGGTCACCAATAACTTCAATAGTACAGCGGTGATAATTGGTCGCCAGTAACTGTAGTATACAGTAGCGATGCTTATGTACCTTGTCTGCCTTCAAGACCTTGTCTGCTGTGTCGACCACGACGTAAGCACTTGCTACGGCATAGGACAGGCGGACGACGTTGACGTGAACTAGGGACCGGAATGCTTCTCCTACTTCATTTGCATATCCTGAAAAGAGAAGTGAATGTCTCACGGCCATGTACCTACAAATGTCTTGCAGCATATATGTATCCATGTAGCACATGATAGGTGAAATACCTGCCAGCAATCGGCCTGAATTTGCATGACAGCCTAAATTTGCATGACATAATACAAGTATCAGGATAACTTGTGTATTTCATATTTGTAATTATATATTTCTTCTTTTATTATTTTCTTCTGTCTCTAAAGGGATCATTAAACCCATTCTCCGTTCACGTTTTTTCAGTTTTCTAATAATTAGTGGTGAAAAGCATAGGACATGTTTTCGCGCAAACAATCGCATCATGAATCAGCGGAGCACTGGATTTATAAATCCATGGCTACGGCCAGAGAGTCTCCGCACGTACACCCAGGTTAAACTTTCACGAGTGCGCATGGCTAGCTAAATCTACCAGGAGCGAGTAAGACGACGCTGTACAAGCTAGGATAATGTACGATAAACCAACCGTTGTGCCTTATAGGATAACGTATGTTACTACTAGCTTAGCTAAAAAAATATCGCACTCCACGGAACATCGTTGAAGCGGGGACTTCTGGCGGGGCTTTTATGCCGAAAAAAAAACAGCAATACCACGCGTCCTGATTGCGAACGCGAGTGAATTATTCAAACGAAGCTTCTAGTGCTGCTCGCGGACGCACGTACATGCGTATTTTGGAAATACCACGTATGCATAATCACATATAGCCTAGTTTCTTAAGTGCCAACTTTATTGTGGTGAAAGAAGTTGGATCTCTCCGGTTGGGCCGCGTCTATCAGAAAAGCGCGATAGTATCGCCGAAAGTGATTGCCTTAAAATGCGGCCTCTGGCGACGTATGGACTTCCTTTTTCGCCAGTGCTTCTCGACACATCACGAGATCGACGGCTAGGCTCGTTAATCCTTCCGCACGTGACGAGCACGCGCGCGAATGTGCGTGCCCGTCTGAGTCTTCCCAATCACCGTCACATCGATCATCGACAAAACGAAAGCTTTCGGAGACATACCTAGCAAGCGAACCGGTGTATCTCTGAAGATGTCGGTTCCAGGTGCCGCCGATTTCTCGCAGTGCGCCGTTTCGTGGTGTGTCCTCGCTTCGTTTGAATCTTCCGCAGCCATTGCAAGCGTCTGCATTCAATGCGGCGTTTTTCCCCATTAAGTTTCGCCTGGTGACGTCATACGTCATTCGTTGCGTCAAAAAGACGAGTCCAGGGCGCGCTACCAAACTGTCGCAAGTGAAAATAGTTTTTATTTAAATTGCCTGATATGTTATGTTTTTATAATTTCGGTTATAGTTGTTGAGATAACTCACGTAACGTCACGCAACTTTGATAGAGAAAAAACAAGTCTCCATGAAAGGGCATGTGCAAATCTCTAAGGCCGGGTATCATGACAAAAGATTGCATTGACGTCGAACAGATGGCAGGACAAACGCGAGGACGACGTTTGCGCGGGATAATTGACGGTAGCCTTTTGCCAGTGAAATGGTGGACTTCGAATTCCGGCCCAGCATCAACAAAAGAGTGAGCACTGACGCATTTTACTCTGTATATTTATGACACTCTAGTAATTGCGATGTTCGGGAGCCGAAGAAAAAGCACCTCGCGCTTATGGTATTTCACACAGTTTGAAAAATGTCGCTTCGAGGCAGGGGCGGCGCCAGGGGGGGGGGGGGGGGCAAGGGTGGACTGGAATCCCCCCAAAATTCAATTCTCGCCTGCCCCCCCCCCCCCTATGCCCACCCAAGTGCCCGGAAGCATATATTGAAAACCTAGTAGGAGCAGAGCTAGCAACCGACGGCTTGCCCCCCCGGAGGAACTCACTTTTCGTGGTTGCCCCCCCCCCCCCCCCCCAGTAAAAACATCCTGGCCCCGCCCCTGCTTCGAGATATCATATCAGATCGGTCTGTTCTACACCATGCAAACTTGTAAGTCGGTGCAAGAGGGTTTCGCAGCTACGCATAGAAAGGAAAGCATGCGACGTCGAACATGTCAAGAATTACTGCGCGTGTGGTGTGATACACACGTGTGACGTATATAGTGCTCCACTTAGTTGTGATAAGCAATGCATTAGAAAATCTGGTTGCTGTGTTAATCTTCGTTTGCGGGACTATGCAGATCTTTTACTCTCTTGCACTGATGACAGCCTTCGGCTATATTGTAAGCAGTGCGGCTGTACACCCATGTTCGGAAATGTATTTATTGTAGGTAAGGCTAAGACGCCTTACTACAATCCAGCGTAAAATCGAGTTGATTAAGGCATATCGCCTCTGGAAAATTATGCGTGAAAAAAATGTGTAGGCGCACTGTCCGTGTTTTTGACTGGAAAATTTGAGTGTGATATTCTTGAACAGTGGTGATTTGCTTGAATAAGATCGAATTAGCAATCTAGCCTGGTGCTTTCGCACATGCTCCGTAACATAGGAGGAGACGTTTTTTTTTTTTAGAAATTAAATGTAAGTTGTTAGTAGCCACCCCTGTGTCACTGCCTCTGCTTCTGCCTCTCGATTTATTTATTTTTTCTCCCCTTTCGATTAGGTTGCTGCTCCGGGACGTCCGAGCACGCTGGTGTCTCGCTTTAATCCCCCTACCCCTTCCCCCTTTATGCCGGATCGTCAATAAAGTTGTTTCACTCACTCACTCCCCTTTCGATGCTTTATCCCCCTTTATGCCAGATCGTCAATAAAGTTGTTTCACTCACTCACTCCCCTTTCGATGCTTTAGTGGCTCTCTTTGAGTGATTGACTTTTTCAGTGCTTTCACTGAAACAGTTCCATACCATTTCTGACCAACATTTTTTCGATGGAGGCGAGGATGCTTGAGGTCCGTGTGCTTAGATTTAGTTGCACGGTTAAGGAGCCCCACGTGGTCGAAATTTCTGGAGCCCTCATCTACGGCGTCTCTCATAATCGTATGGTGATTTTGGGACGTTAAACCGCAACAATTATTATTATTTATGACCAACATTAAGCTTTAACGTCATGTAGCAATGGTAACTGAACTACGCATTATAAGGCGGTTTGCGGGAACACGCTAAAAAAAAAGATAGGAGGTTGACTATTAGGTATATTTAATATCACAACCGTATCTTAAAGTTGCGATGAGCCGTAGCCATAAGTTCTTCCTTTGGGAGAAGGGGCGGGTACGGGCGGTGACTTTGCAGGTTTAAGCGTGTTCGAATGTTTGCGTGCGTTTATACACATGCAAAATCGATAATCTTAAGGGGAAAAAAATGGCCCCATATCTGCATGTTACAAGAAAGACGATAGTCTTGCGTTTGGAGAGAGTGAACAAGGAACGTTTATTTGATGTTCTGCGTAAGAAAATCGGTGAATGGTATTCTGGAGGCACTGCGATAGAGTGCCTCGAGCGTGCAGCGGAGGCGAACAAGCGGATCAAGTCACATCATACGTGAGGCACGAGCGCTATCTGGTAGTTATCTTGTAAAACGACGCGCGCGTGCCATGCGCACCAGTCTCGGAGGTGATAAGGTGTAGAACGCAAGGCGACGAGTAGGTGCCACCACCGTGTCGTCTTAGCAAAGCGTAGGAAACGCTTGCCTTTTCGTGCAAGCGTTAGCATGGTCAGCGCAACGTGATAAACGCTACGGTACTTAGAATTACCTTATGTATGCCTTTTCTAGTAAGGGACACACATACAGAATATTGACGTGTTGTTATGGTGCCTCAGATATGCGCAATAATTGTTTTTAATTGACAATCGCACAGGTATGAACGCTGAATCTTGAGCAATCTTGTCCCGTTATCGCAACAGAACTGTCACTTTTTCCGCTTCTTTTGTTCCCCGCGCCGTCAAGGACTGGAACGACCTTCCCTGCTCCATTGCTTCAGCCACCTGCCCATCATCCTTCGCGACAAATGTTACAAATCACCTGTGCTGCGAGAATTACCGTGTTCAAATGTTCTCTTTTCCTGTGTATCCACCCCTTATGTAATACCCCCCAGTGGGGTCCTAAAGGAAATAAAAATGAATGAAAAATGAATGAATGACTGAATGAATGAATGAATGAATGAGTGAATGAATGAATGAATGAATGAATGAATATTGGTGGGCGCTGCGGATGGGGTCGGACATTTGGAGCATGGTTGGACCACTTTGGTTCCGTTTAGGGTACCGTTAAGGGCGGACAAACAGACAAATGTACAGATAGACCAAAGTGTTTGCGTCGAAGGTCCCCAAGAAAGACTATCGTCGTTAAAGGGGGAGGGGGAGTTATGAGACACTTTCCAATCGCTGCCCCCTTGAGGGAAGACGCGACGCGCGCGCCTCCATGTCAAGCCCGGTCGTGGTTCGTATATGAGGAAAGTGGCGCGGCTGAGCACAGAATATATATTCCATGTATACAGACCATTTATGGCAGTTACGAAAAAGATCTGCATGCAGAATGAGGTCCTGCAGGTAGGATGAATTTGAAGCTCCCGTGAATGATTTGATTACATTAATTAATGAAGCGAACAGGATTTTAAGCATCATATGAAATACGAGATTAAATATTCTCGTTGAATGAATTGACATGAGAAACTCAATACGAGATGATCAAATGCAAACTTAGAAACTACTACCATTAAAGCCATGGCTGCCAGTACCACTAAGCTGCAGAGGCCTCTGCTTCCACTGCTACTACTACTACTACTACTACTACTACTACTACTACTACTACTACTACTACTACTACTACTACTACCACTACTGCTGCTACTGCTGCTTCAACAACGTTTCAATCAATAATACATATCGCTTAAAAGGCAAAAAAAAAAAAGATGTGATACGATAAGCCTCGTGCAACTCCATTAGTGCACCGTGTTATCACGTGCCCATTGTTGCTTGGTGGCTTTCAAGTGGACCGAACCTTTAGACCTGCCATCCAAACACGATGGGCTTTTCGTCGCGCATATGCTGAAGTGGCCTAGCTTGCTACACCGCAGAGTAATATAAAGAAGGTACAATCGGCTACATGTGTTCTGGGAAATCCAGCTGGGAATCCCCGGCACAACAGGACTCCAGTATCGTTTTCCAGAACCATGCACAATCGCGAGCGACATATGAGGGAACACCGAAGTTATTTTTAATCAGAGATTCTACTTGCAACGTGCCGATATTAAGGTGCTGTATACTAAACTTTAAGATGCGCTACCTTTCAGCTTGGGAATTTTGTTTTATGAATACAGAGCGGATTTTAGGCGAACGTTTACTTTGACTCTTGTGCTCCTCTCACGTCAGTCTGGTATATGAGCGCGAATTAGAGCTTAATCAAGGAGGGCTGTGATAGTGCCTACAAATACCTTTTTTTGGCACTGCTGTGTTCAACCGTTGGCGCCTTTTGACCGTGATAAACATTTCCCCGTCGCAGTTTGATCGCGCTAGCCTTCGTTGTAATTTTTTTCCTATTTGTGTAAAATTTAGTGGGCCTATATTTATGGTGTTTGTGACCTAAAACGTTATTTTTACTTCCTATTTGTGGTGCCTGAGCCTGAAAGGCGCTTTTTTAATGCCTAAAAATATCAACTGTATTAATCTTGCCTCGTTAGGTATGTCGTGACTTCTCTCTAATGTTCGCGTTTGCACGCATAGATTTCTGCAATGCCTTTGAGAGTGTCGTAGTCACCTACAACCACGCTTTGTGTCGGTGACATGGTCTTCGTGATAGAATCTGTACAGACTTATCGATGACGCAACTTCGGAAGCGAAATATCGGCGCCCTTTTGTCAATAGTAGACTCTGGCTGTAAGAATACTTTGTAACCGGAATTTTGTTATAAGTGAAAAGGGCTATAAAGTATAGTCAAAGCAACGCGGTGGGTGCTTAATTTGCAGTGGCAGGGAAGCTCGAGGCGTGCACACACACACACACACACACACACACACACACACACACACACACACACACACACACACACACACACACACACACACACACACACACACACACGACGTCAACGTCTACGTCGTCCAACATCTTCGAAATCAACGTCGCCTCACTCAACGCTCAGATACGCGAGACTGGCGACGCGTCATCCTATGCCTATTCATCGCAATTTCTGTAGCCGGGTATAAGCACGTTATTGACGATCGTTTGTGGGTGAACTGGTGTTGGGCATAAAGCGTCGTTGTTTAACTCTCGATTACCTCTCGATTTGCGCAGCGCGCTTAGAAAACATCCGATTTTAGGGGCGAAGCTCCTTAAGGCGTGGGTCTGTCCATCCCTTGTATGTGTGTAGTAGTACGTAGCCACCGGTGGCACATCCCGCTCTAGAGCGGGTATGCGAGGGACGGACGCATGGATAGATAGACGCGCGGACGCACAGATGGATGGACGCACGAACAGACATACAGATGGATGGACGGGCTCACGGACGGACGCATGGACAGACGGAAGGGCGCACGGACGGACGGGCGCACGGATGGTCGCGTCGCGGACGGACGAAAGCAAGAACGAATGGCTGATGGATGCTTCGCCCCGCTCATCGCCATTCACTCCGTGGATGTGCTGTGATTTTTTTCTTTCTTCAGAAAATACACATATATGCAGAGAAATATCGCGCTGTGCTAAACAGCACAGTCCCAACTCTCGCATCGTGCTTGGCTACTCACCCAAAATTCCCGGGATTGATCCCGGTCAAAAGGCGGTCACGTGGCAGCAGTGGCGAAATAGGGGCTTATCTATAAAGAGAGTATAGAGTGGGTAATAGAACAAACGTGGACACCGCCGAAATCAAGGAGAAATAGACATGCGCCGGGCATGCAGCGCGCGTGTATATAGGCAGGATAACTGCTCGTCATTAAGAGTAATTATATTATCTAGGATTTTACGTCGTAAAACCATGATATGATTATGAGAGACGCCGTAGCGGTGAGCTCCAGAAAGTCTGACAATCTGGCGTTCTTTAAGGCGCACTGAAATCGCACAGTATACGCGGACCTCTAACACAAAATTCGCCTCAATCCAGAGGCGACCGCCACGGCCGGGGTCGAACTCGCGACCTCCGGGTTGGCAGCTGAGCACCATGATGAGTGCTCCACCGTGGCGGACGTAATTCAGATTCCAAACGATGGCAAATGCGCGAGGTTGTGGAAGAGATTGATTTATTGATATGTGGGGTTTAACGTCCCAAAACCACCATATGATTATGAGAGACGCCGTAGGGGAGGCCTCCGGAAATTTCGACCACCTGGGGTTCTTTGACGTGCACCCAAATCTGAGCATACGGGCCTACAACATTTCCGCCTCCATCGGAAATGCAGCCGCCGTAGCCGGGATTCGATCCCGCGACCTGCGGGTCAGCAGCCGAGTACCTTAGCCACTAGACGACCGCGGTGGGGCGTTGTAAAAGAGAGTCAGTTAGTCTTGGTTGATACAGCCCACACGAGGCGACCACGAAGACTAAGAGACACATGACAGGCGCTGACTTGCAACTAATATTTATCTGCGAGTGAGTGACTGTCCTTTGTTTCTTAGCATTCGTCGTCGTCTCGTGTGTGCTGTATTAGCCAGCATGAACGCATATACCAACTGAATCACACTTCCGTTTTTACAAGGTTAGGTTTGGTTAGGTTAGCTTAGAAAGCTTGTGGGTATAGCGAGGCAGCAAGCACATGATTGATTGGCCAACACGGGAGAGGCCTTTGCCCTTCCCTGGGCGTTGTCAGAGTTACGGCGGTGAGGATCATTAAGGAATCTCGGGTGGTCAGAATTATGTCCCGGAACCCTCCACAACGGCATCTCTCATATCATAGCCTGAGTCTGCTTGGGTACGTTACAGCTCATAAACCAACCTAACTCTCGCGTGATGGTCGTAAAGGTAGGATACACGAAGATAAGGTGCCGCAACCTGGCTGGTACACAGTCTGCAGGCAGTTTACCACTGTTTCCGCAACTTTTATTGCTAATACCATCTGTCGGCTCTCACCTTTACACTTATGAAAAGAAGGTAGACGAACACAAGAGAAGACATGATGACAACATCTTTTCTTTTGTGTTCGTGTCCTTATACTTTCTCCTTCTTTTATTGCGAATCCATTCCAACTAGCCAAATTTTATGTCGCTCTAATCAGTCTAAAATTTGCATTGAGTTAACGTCGTTCTCAGAACTATAAATACAAACGGTAACGTTTGAGAGCGTTCTGTAACGCATAATAAATTTTTTTACCGAAACACTAAAGCGATAAGTGACTTTTATCGTGTTAGCAAATTACTCTGCCGCGATAGCAAGAACTCCGCACTTGCCGCAAGCTGAGACGCGTGGTATAGTCGAGAGAACGTGCGAAAAGAAAATGCGGCTGGTGACGCGCTAGCGACGCCAGACTGTGATTCCCGCATCAGTCGCCGTGACGTCATTGATTTTGACGTTGTCTACTGGGATAACTGCATGGGAGTTTACTTACAGTTCCTAATGGGCAAAAATGAGTTACAATGTCTCCCAAGGGAGTCATACACCTTCATATATCATGTTTCGAGGAATCCCGTTGAGTCAAGAGGTCGGAATACAACAAAAGAAACACACACACAGACACAGACAGCACGCACACGGCGTGCATGCTGTACTGCTGCTTAAATGGAACAACTGCTCCCAGCACAATTGTTCTCTTACTTGGAGTCTCCACCCTTGTTCATCTCTCGGTAAATGGAACTCCTGTTAAACGGAACACATTTTCCTGGTCCTTTCAGGCTCCGTTTAACGAGAGTCTAGGTGCAAACGCTCGGTTTCAGCGCTATAGTTTCTGTCTCGGTATACCTTGAACGTCCGTGTATAGTGGTGTCTGTGACTTTGCGCCTCTCTGCTCTGATAGTCACTGTATGAACGTCATCACTATGCGTGGTTCACCTCTTATCGAGTCGGCAGTGTACAGATTATTTGTGATATAGGCGGGCATGCATGGCAAACCATTGTGCGTTTATAGACTAAAGGTGGGCTCCGCGGCAGTGCGATACGTGTCGGCCTTGGGTGAAGCATCATCTCTATAGTTAAAGCCCATCAACGACCTATAGAAGCTGCCTAGAAAGAACCTGCATCACAGGCCTACAGAATTCTATAACCCAGAATCAACCAGATCAGCCTTGGGACTCGTCCAGTTTGGCATGTTTCCGAAGCCTTACGTGGCGTAGCGCAAGCGTCGACAATTTCTTACTTTCACTTGAGTCTCTCATTAAAGGTATAATGATTGGTGTCAGCGGTGGCCCGTTCCCCAACGACGCATAAATTTAATACTGTTTCCTCAGTTGTCGTACGTATAGCGATACACAACTATAGTTGGCGTCACCGATATAATCGGTTAATCGTAGCGCCACGGAGCGGGGGTTACAAAAGCCGAAGTTTAACGAGCGACACATAACTCTCCTCTCTTTTGGGCGATACCATATATGCGAGTTGTTGCATCCGTAAGTGTCATGTTCGCATCGCACGCGACTGAAAGGCGCTGCACGCAACGCCTTCTTGTCTCGTTCAAACGTCGCTTTATGACCGAGTTTCCAGGTAAGTGGTTACATCACTATTGATTGAATTGCTGTAGATGACGCAACGCTTAGCAAGGCTTAGCACGCGGTGCGATTGTGTACGTGGCTCTCGTGTTGAGAAAAGAAATTCAGTGCTTAAAGAATGTAAAATGACTGTGGTTATAGCCAGATAATGAAAAGAAAAGAAAATTAAGTCTACAAAATGAAGGAATGGGGTGTAACTCCAGCATAGCAAAGTGTGGGTTAGAGCTAGTTGTACTTGATGATCAACTGATTCTTGTGCAAAACTGCTTAAATAACGGTCGAAACAGACACGGGCGGGCCCATCCGTCGTCTAAGAAATTTCGCGCAAGAAGCAGTTGAACTTTAATATGTGAGAACGCGAAGGGATAACGGGCGGGTGGGTGGGGTGGGGAGCAGTGAAGGCAAAAGTGCCCCCTCCCCCATTATTAAAAGGGGACTCGAAGTATGTCCCATGCCTTCCATACCTTAACTCGATTGGACCTTTCGCGTCATATTTTGATGCGCACGGTTATGACTATGCATGTTTTTTTTTTTACAAATAATGTCAACCACGGACCCCTGATGTTACATTCAAATATCTCTTTACTTTAAACCTTTACATCTGAAAAGCAGGGGACCGATGACAGGCCTTGTTCTGAAGCACGTCATCACTTCATTTTCATTTTTGCATATGTATTTCATACTTGTAAAAAAAGGGGGGAGGGGGGAGCTTTTACTTGCTCCCTGCCTCCTTACGAAGAACCCTGGGCACGTCCTTGCAAGGAATGGGGGAGGGGGGGGAGAGACGGGACATGCATTGAACTGTCTGCATATGCTTGCTAGCACCCTGTTTTATGTCAGCTGGGCCTTTTCCTATATGCATGCGCGAAGCTGGCTTCCTTGCTCCTGTAGACAAGGAAACTAAACGTTGTTGCAGCTGTTACTCGTTGCGAGAAGCGATTTCGTCCTTTCTTTCCGTTGCGGTTTGCGTTTCGTTCGCCCAACCACGCACGTAAGTCGCGCAATATTGCGTCGGAGATCACGCGTGTTGGGTTTTCGCGTAGCGCGATACCGCAGTCTTAAATGTGCGTAGTCGAGCGTTGTAAGCAGCCAGGATTCGAGCATTGCATGCAGTACAAAAGTGACTGCACATTGTTTATTCTATTATATAGCCATCGCGTTGATCTAAATGCTTGGTATTATTAAATCGCTCTTCCACGATTCTAATATTACCATGCTTGCCGTGTGAAGAAGCTTGGTAAGCGAGAGAACTGGTAAAAAAAAAAATCAGGTGGTGAAGTTACGTTGAAGTTCCGGCACCAATCATCGTGACGTCATAGATTTTGACGGCTCCTACTAGGCCTTACGTAGATTCTGGTCATTAAAAATCAGGCGCATTGTTTCCCGAATGGTCCACAGACCTATAGCGTACCAAGTTTAAGGACGAGTCAGTGTCGCTGAAATACGAAATATACACATTGAAATCCGTGACGTCACTCGCGTAGATTTTGGTGCGATGTTTGAAAAAAATAAAAGCTTTCACCTTAACAGACTGTATGATTGGGCGTGTTGCTCATGTAGGAAAAAGAAACTAAACCTTATTGCAGCTGTTACGTGTTGTGGGAAGCAACTTTTTTTCCCCGCTTTTGTGCCAACTTTGTTCGGCTTTTGTTCTCCCATACAGAGCTCTGTGTCCTCTCATCTGCCCAATCCTGTTGGTTGCGCTGATTTGCATTCTTAGTCATGTTTCACCTTGATTTTCTCCTCTATTAATGAACCTGTGATGATGAAAGCGACATCATGGGAGTTCTGTTAATACAATTTACAAATCTAAATCGATTCATTGTTCCTCTTTCGTGTCCCCTTGATAAGTCCCGATAATTATTGACGAACACAACTCCGTGTTCTATTACTGTCATTTCAATGTGACGCCAGCTACGCTCAGCTGTCATGTCTCATAGACAACTATAAAGTTCTGTAGTGACCGGAAGTTTAGTTGTGAGCGCCCACTTACAATTCGTTAAATAATCGCGCTTCTGTCACGTATGAAAACTTCCAGCTCGAGGTTTCTGGCATTAGTGCAGTCAGAGGGAGAGTGATCTTTTACATTTAATTAGTGTAGGTGTACTTACACTCGTGCAAACGCACGCATGAACAAAGCTAGAGAGAAATAATATAGGGAATGGAGGGATGTTAATTAGGCTACACGCCCAGTTTGCTACTCTATACGTGTGAAGGGGGAATAAAGGAGTAAAAAAAGAGATAGATAGATAGATAGATAGATAGATAGACAGATAGATAGATAGATAGATAGACAGATAGATAGATAGATAGATAGATAGATAGATAGATAGATAGATAGATAGATAGATAGATAGATAGATAGATAGATAGATAGATAGATAGATAGATAGATAGATAGATAGATAGATAGATAGATAGATAGATAGATAGATAGATAGATAGATAGATAGATAGATAGATAGATAGATAGATAGATAGATAGACAGAGAGAGAGAAAGAGAGGAGATTTCACGGCATCCATGCAGTGGAGAGTTTCACAGGTGGTCGCTATATGCTGTCGCCTTTGAGTACTGCAGGTGGGCTCGTGTGGTTTTCTGGGCTGATGTGCTGTGCGAGCGGGCTCCCAAGATCTTCCTTTGAGTAAAGGGCCGATCAAGTCTCCTCAAGGCGCAGTGGAGAGCCCGGTGATTTTCGTTCGTACAGGGGACAGAATCACAAGAAATTATGAATAGTCATCATCATCATCATGTATTGTCCCTTAAGGGCCCTGGGTTCTTCATTACATAAGGGGGGGGGGGAGAGCATCGAAATATGCATACAAGGTCACATTTACAAAGGAAAAAGGCATGTTAGCTCTGTGCACTGCTACGAAACTGAAAATAAAAACAGAAATGACACATGCTACGCGTTTCCGCATGCGTTTGCAAAGTATTTGCATTGCGGTTTGACATGCACGAAACAAGGGAAAAAAAAGAAAACTAATAAGAAACAAACAAACAAACAAACAAACAAACATCATAGTACGTGTTAACGTGTCTCGACACAGTTGCAGTTATCGAACGTGGATTAATCTGCCATGCCAAATGCGATAGCTGAATGAGTTGGTGAACGCTATACACCGACATACAACCGATACAGCATTGTGTACCGTGGCACGTCGAGAAATCCTGGATGACAGTTGCAGCTGGAGCAAATGTTTGAAGGCGCTGTAGGCGAAGATTGAAACCTATCAGATAATTCCAGTGGCTAACCGAGTCACTGTGGGATCAGTGGTATATAGTACAAATGCTTGGACTAGTTGGTGATTGGGAATTAACGTATTTGCACAGCGCTAGACTACGAGTAGTTACGACGTAACTGCAGAAGAAGAGACAAGGACACAAAGAGTGCTGACTTCAACTGAAATTTTATTAGCGAAAACGCTGGATGTATATGATCGTGACACAACATCACCACGCAGTCGCGCAACCTTTATATTTCTTTTCCTAAAACGATACACCAATGGAAGAATCTTCCAAAAAACATTGTGACCGCCCCTTCCACGGCGTTTCCTTCCCTTTTAAAGGAGTATGTTGTCACACAATGATATTGTATGCTGTGATTTAGGCATTTTTGATTTGTTTTTATTTTTTGTGTGCCGTGCAATTCAACTTGTCCCCACTGATTTAAATGTACTTTGAATTTGTAAACCACCCTACAACAATGCCCCCAGAGGGCGCTGTAGGTATAAGTATAAATATAAACCTATTGCATCACCACGCGGTGATGTTCTGTCGCGAGTATATATTTCCAGCGTTTTCGCTAATGAAATTTCGGTTGAAGTCAGCGCTCTTTCTGTCCTTGTCTATTCTACTGTAGTTACGCCGTCACTGCTCGTAGTCTTGCGCTGTGCAAATATGTATAAGTGGTATATAGCGACCTCGCTGACGACGCTGCTCCATATGCCCGCTATGGAGCGCCCACACACAGCGTGGGCGCATGCGAGAAGAAGACGCCGCAAAGGAACTTCGCCACATCGCGCATAATGCTACGCTTATGCATGAACAAACAAAGTTATCCAAAACAGACAAACACAAGAAATGTACGATGACGTGAACTTGTTGGTAAGGCTGTGTGTATAACGCTAATATTACAGCCCCGCTCTGTCGAATAAACAGTTGGTATAGATTGATCACTTTCCTGTATTCTTCGTGTCATTCCTGTGCTCGTTATCTTTTTTTTGGGGCGGGGGGGGGGCTACTGGGGGGGGGCTGAATATATATCTAATACTGTTTATCAACTACCAAAAGCGTGTTATAACATAACGTACACGTAGGAAGGTGGTGTCAGACACCCTTTCCCTTGCTCGAAATAAAATATTCTGCCTACACTTTTGGTGCCTAATTCAGAAAGTTGTGAAGGCCAATAAAACACGAATAGCTTTCGTGTTTTGTTTCTACCACATAAACACTATCTACATGCTATCTACTAACCACGATGTTATATATAACATAGTAGGTAGTAGGTAAATATCTACTAACCACGATGTTTATATAAAACATAGTAGGTAGTAGGTAAATAAATAGGACAAGAACTACGAGAGAGAAGGCAGGGAGGTTGACCAGGCACATGCCCGGTTTGCTACCCTACGCTGGGGGAAGGGGAAGGGGGAGTATAAAGATGAGAAAGAGAGAGAGGAAAGAGAAATAGAATTGTATAAATATATATACGCAGTACAGATGGATAACTTTCAACACATATCTGATAGTATACTGTATATTAGGTAGTATGCTATCTAATATTATCGGCTATCTCCACAGACAGACATGCTTTGTGTGTTGCCTTCGTTTATATATGCATGGAGTGCCTTTTCAGAAACGGCTAAGTGGCTCAAAACGTTCGAGCCGGCCAACCGCTGATGGTCGTCTCTGTCTCTATCTCCGGCGTTGTGTGGATGCGTGTGTGCGATAGGGCGTGGAGTGGTGTGCGCCATTCATTGCGCGCCGTCGTCTCAGCTGCGGGGAAAAAAACACCGCTGCTCAAACACTGCGGGCCCAGCCCTTCCTCCCTGTTGTTACTCTTGGCGGCACAGAGTTGGCCGTTTAGAGAACGCTATTGCAACAAACTCGCGCGATCTCGGCTTGTGAGATTGCTTGTTACAACGCGAGATAAGCATGGTTTTCTTCTGCGTTTGATGTGTATGTAGTAGCTTGAGGTCTGCTTTTTTTTTCCCCTGGCCGCCTTTGCCTAACGGAAAGGAGGTTTGGGGGGGGGGGGGGTTAGGCGGGAAACTTGTGCGTCGTCTTTAGCAATCTAATACCGATGTAACGCAGCCCTTTTGATGGTGATCAGGGCCAATCCTGATCGAACTTCTTGATCGCCATCAACAATGGTCGCCGCTACGCAGTCCGTGCATACTAACCTGGATCGAGCTCGGCGTTGATCGCGATCGTCTTGATCCGTATTGGGCTTGATCGCGATTTAAAGATCGTGTAGCAGCTCCTGATACTGATCGAGCAAAATGTGGATCGGCCGTGATCGCGATCGAAAGGGCCCGTGTGACACCTCGGTATAACTTTGGGAGAGTCGGTGCGTACCTTAACGAAACATAAGACTGTTTTGACTGTTTGCTCTTTGCGGCTGGGGGTAGTGGGGGAGTGGGAAGACGCTTCCTCCCGTATTTTACAACTTCTGCCAGAATGTCGCCCACACATTTCAGGCATCCAAGTCTCCCACCCCCCCCGCCCCCTCCTCGCCACGCGCTGCCCTTGTCAGACGGATACTGAGATTGAGAGAATGGGATAGGTCGAGGTGTTCTGCGACGCCTTCGTGTTTGTTTAATGAGAGATAAACAACAGAAGGAAAACAAAATGGTGTCCCTGTTTTTCGCGGTGCGAAGATAAAAGCAGCCAGTGGCCGGAAAAGGCTCCTGGTTGCACAGAACGCTTTCCACACATCTTTGCCAGCTCCGGCGGGGGGGGGGGGGTGATAACGCCCTGTTTTTTTTTTGTTCTTTTTATATTTTTTTACAGCCATGCTGCTGTTCGTCAAACCCTCATGTCCGGGTACCGTCGTACATCGTGGTGATATTTACACGCAGAAAGTGGGCAAATCCCACTACGAATATCTGCAACTTCTCCCGCAACTCACCACTACGCCCACCACTACTAGGCACTGCGCCGTGCACCATGCACTAGGCAATGCGCCGTGCTCCCGACCGGGTTGCAGAAATTAGGTGCCTTTTCTCATCCTCTAACCACTACCACCACCACCCACTTGTCCCACTTCATTCACCTATACGTCATGTCACTTCATTCCCACTATACTTTCAATCCGCTTCATTGCACTTCGCCCAGCCCCACTGCATGTCAGCAGCTTCGCTGTTTCATCACTTTCATCGTCATTTTATCGTCGCTGTTTCATCATTTGAGCGACAGCGCTTATTTCAGTGTCAATATGTTGTGAAGAGAGTGTCGGCGCACAAATAAGGCCCCCGCTACCCAGTTCTTGAAGGTGGCCCCGCCGCGGTGGTCTAGTGGCTAAGGTACTCGAATGCTGACCCGCAGGTGGTGGGATCGAATCCCGGCTGCGGCGGCTGCATTTCCGATGGAGGCGGAAATGTTGTAGGCCCGTGTGCTCAGATTTGGGTGCACATTAAACAACCCCTGGTGGTCAAAATTTGCGGAGCCCTTCACTACGGTGTCTCTCATAATCACGTGGTGGTTCTGGAACGTTAAACACCACATATCAATCAATCAGTTCTTGAAGGTGCCTAGAATACATCGTACAGGGCTTACAATCTGTCTACCTATGTCAAATGTTGTTCACGCTGCCACACCAGAAGTCGGTATTTGTCGCGGCGGTCGCATAGCAATAGAGGTGAAATGTTGTGGTGTCAGTGCACCGTTATAAGGAACCCCAGCTAGTCGAAATTACCGGAGCCCTCACTAGGGTGTCTCTCGTTATCGCGTCGCCATTTTGGCTCGTAAAAACCCAGGCACTATTGCAGTAACATCACAACATAACCGAATACGTGGTACACAATATGCAATTTAATATATATATATATATATATATATATATATATATATATATATATATATATATATATAATAAGGATATACAGTATATGCAGTACATGCAGCCATGTATAGTATATATATGGCTAAAGGAGCCATATGCAGTAACTTTGGGACATCGGTGTAAAGTACGCGTCGTATATGTGGAGGGAAGTATGAGCGGCAAATTGAAGGTAAAAAGAGAAACTTGAAGAAACGGCAACTGCAGGTTCGAATGTGTAGTATGCGTAAGAAAAAAGAAAAAGACCACGGAGATGTACGAACGCAGCAAGAAATGCGTCAGGAACGGAAGCGACGTTTTGTACAATAACACGTAGGGCAATGCCTTTTCTTTTGTTTGCTGAGGCTCGAGCTCTAGATGATTACCACAGGACAAAAGCCCACAATAGAACAAATATGTGCAGAGGCACGCTGGAAAAGCCCGTCAACAACTTAACAAATCATAACGAAAAAGTCGGGGAAGGCCCACAGAAGGCATTCACCTTCTATAGGCACTATAGTTCATAGCGGGAAATGAAGTAGGTCGTCAAAATAAGCGAGATGCAGTTTGGGGCGTTGAAGATGCTGTGTGCTCAGACTTGGGTACACGTCAAAGAACCCCAGGTGGTCGAAATTTCCGGAGTCCTTCACTATGGCGTCTCTCATAATCGTAAGGTGGTTCTGGGACGTTAACCCCTACATATCAATCAATCAATCAATCAATCAATCAATCAATCAATCAATCAATCAATCAATCAATCAATCAATCAATCAATCAATCAGTTTAGGGCGTTGTAAGGGGAAAATGAAGTGAAGATATTTGGTAGGAGCATGTTTCATCGTGACCGACCGTATACGTGCCTAGCACTGTTCCCGGAGTGTACTATTTTTTGACCCCGTGCCACTGTTGATAACGCATAGCTGTGATTTGAGGATGATGAAACAGGCAAGTACAATCGCCCAAATCTTCAACTATCGTGCGCAGCGGTGACTTTTCTGTCTGTCAGCGCCACGTGATGGAACGGAGTTCCAAATAAACATTCCGTGGGCATGTGGTGTGTGTATGTGCACTTGCAGTCACCCTTTCTGGTATTTGATTCAGTTTAAACAATCCCGACACGGGTGTCCAATGTGCGCACGTCTATATGCTCCAGAGGTCGCTTATGCGCCGAATATAATAGCGATGCCCCAGTTTATGCGGTACTATCAGTCTCATTTTTGAACCTGCTTTCTGACGCAAAATCCAGTACATATAGGTCACTTAAGGTGGGGGGGGGGGAGAGCGCAAAGTCAGCCCCATAGTGACATAATAGGGAGAGGGGGGGGGCGTTGTAGCGGTAAATTGAGCCCTGTACATTGGCATCATAGGGAGGGGGCGCTGCGACTAGGGGGTGGGGGGAGCGGAAAGTCAGCCCCCCTACATTGACATGTTAGGGGAGGGGAGGGGCTGCGACGCACCTTCGCCTTCTCTTAACCTTGCGCACGCATATATGATGGTTTGTATAAATAGTTTGTATGTCTCACTATTTATTGCGTTCGCGCAGTCTGGAGATTGCACGTTCTCTGCTTACAATCTGCATTGAAGAAAAAAAAAACAAGATAAAAAATAGAGGGATAAATAAACTTCGGTGCGGGCGGGGTTGAGCAAACTTGCGAGCTGGAACGCCGAGCGTAGGCGGAAAGGAAGCGGCCGGGAGATAGTAAAAAAAAGTATAGCAAACAAGTTGCGTGGAATCACACGTCGCGCCACCTGCCGCAATTCGCGGGCACTCCGCGAACGGCGCTTGCCGCTCGACGCGCCGTGCTCAGCTCTTGTCTTCCACATGTTTGAAAGCGGTTGCGGTCGAAGCGCGCTAGCATCGCTATGGCACGCGCTCACGGGATGCGTTGTTCTCCGTTCGCCGTTTGAAAGCAGCGGCAGGTGCGTCGGTGAATATCCGAAACAAGGTGGCATAGCGTTTTTTTCGTCTCGGTGGGAGCGGAGTCGGTCGAGCGTGAAACGCGCGCAGCAGTGCTGCCTTGAGTGCATTGTCGCGTCTGTCTCGTACGGTTGCCTTCCGTCGCACGTCCCTCGCACGTCCCTCGCACGTCTCTTTGCTCCGATTCGGTATCTTATCGAAACTTTATTCATTACGTGATCGACTGTCCGCGTATTACGCCGTTTCCTTGGGAGATGTGTGCAACGTTCTGCTTCTTGATGCAAATCGGTTCGTGCTCAATTTAGCTTACGTCAATCGAGCCTAATATAGCTCGATTCACGTCAAATTCGTATTCACCTCGCCTTATTGCAGCTTGACCGGCTTTCTAAGTGCTTGTACGCTGGAGTGCTTAAGCAGTCTCCGAAAATTTTCCCACGCACACTACTTGTAATACTTACGATCACTGCGCGTGTCGTCTGTAATAGAAATAGCAAATTTACATCGAGAATACGTGCCTGTGTATAATTATCGGTCTTTTATTGGTGTCCTACCGGAAAGCATCGTCACCATCTTCATCACCCTCTCGTATAGTCGCACTTCGCCTGCCGTGAAGGCATTCAGACGTTGGTTGCCCCGTCGCGACAGTAACACGCTCTTTCCTTCTCTCCCCTTCCATCTCAGTCTCGTGCACCTCTCTCGACTTTTATCGCGCGTATTCAAATTTTGGACAGCAGGTGACGATAAGGGTGATGGGGACTTTTCTACCTCGAGTGCTGATAGAGAGATGCCGGTAGAGGCGCTGTCTGTCGTATACGCTTTGCTCAACATTTATCTCTTCTTTTCTGTTTCTGTTTTTTTTTGTCCTATCCGCGTCCGTTCTTTCCATACTCGAGCCGTGGTTTATACGGTACGAGTAGGCAAGCAGTCGGCGTTAATCAGTGCAGCTCTGGCCGCAGCAGCACTCGCAGCTGATAACGACGGGGGTACAAAGTATTTAGCCCGGTGTTCGTATGTACGTGAGGCGAAGCGCTGCGACGCCTGCGTGAGATACTCGAAAATTCCGCCAGAGCTCTCATAAATCTCTTCGCGATACTTACTGCCGACGTACCAGATGCGACTCTGTCGAGACGTATAGAAATCTATAGAAGACGTACTGCGGGAGACTCGTTTTCGACGTACGAGCCGAGAGGCATTCGCGATCGCGTATAAAAACGTCTGCCCATGCTTGATGAACTGCGGGTGTTGATCTTGGTGACGACCGTTTTTTGGAGAAGACATCGTGTTCGTTGCTGTGTTTTCTCGACAAAACTGTTCATCCCGTGCTGGACTGATGGGTGCGAAGTTGCGCGTGTTTCGTGAAGTGATTTGGTGGGTGTCGTGTTTCTTGCGCGACGTTGACGTCGAAGTGGTGGAGACTGTGTCTGTCTGAGAGAAGCACAAGATTTACGTCGTTGAAGAAAAGAGAGAAGAGCCTGGTCAACGCGAAGAGGTGTTGAAGAGCTCGGCTGATATTGTGTGGAAAAAGCCATGTCGTTCAAGCACGAACTGAGCACTCACGTAGAGGTAAGCCGCATGAATCAATCAATGACAGCTAGATCGACATTATTATATATCGAAATGTTAAGAATGCTTATGTTATTTTGTCTTCACACACTTTACTGGTTTTCTTTTTGGTTAACACTTTGTTTTGTATTTTGAAAATGTAAGTTCGTTTAGCCAGACTTGGTTGAAGGCTTACGAAACTCAGTAACGAGGGCCTGATTGCTTTTTTCAACCTCGAAAATTCGAGTGACTGAAGCGAATCCGTGGCTATGTAACCGAAGAAGTTTGATTTCATGCTTTACAAGTACGTTGTTATATAACAGAAAACGTTATCAACAAACGTGAACCCAGGTTTCCTTTCGGAGAGCTTAAGGGTCTACCTTTGAGATGTTCACTGATGGTGATAATGACGATTGCACGAATACTTGCGATCAGTAATAATAATGATCATCAATTTGTTTGCGCGGAAGTGGGCACTCTAAGGTACAAAGTGAGAGGTGAAAAGGGCATCGTGAGTTGGTAAAGTGTGGTACATTTGCGCTGTGCACACATACCTCAACAGGCTGGTCATTAACCCCCCCCCCCCTTTTTTTTTTCTTTGTCGTGTACAAACCTGGTTGTCTTGACCCCTAGACAACTGTACGTGCATATCGTTTTGTAGACCTCACCCGAATAATACACATATACACATAAATGTGAGGATTGATACAATCACATACATGTGAGGATTGATACAATCTTTTTTTTTTTCTCGTAGTATGGAAACGACCAGTATTCATTTTACCGCAACAAGATTTACGATTGTCATTTTCCGGACGACGACCGTGAATGCGACGTTACAAATGCGCAGTCGGACGTGATGCTTGAATGAAGGTCATTCCACTATCTGCTGAGGAGCTGGAGGGCACTATGGGAATCGAACGTCGTTTTCGAGTACTTGCACGTGAAAGAGACAGATATGTCCTTCCACCCCCGCAGCTGGGCAAAAACATGCGGATAACGACTATACAGGTCATTGCCAAAGGATATGTGACTTGTGATCGAATGGTCTATATGAATAGATTATTATACTTTTTTATTGAAATCATCTATAGTTAAGTTATCTGCCTTTATCGCGGCACCGGTCGCTCCTTCTCGCGTAGTAGACGAAATGCATCTGCAGCACGAGAAAAAGAGCTCGAAGTATGTCATACATTCGATACTACACAGTGTTAGGACCGGCGCCAGGTCTGACAATGGATCGGCGTTCCTTTTGATGTTCCTTTTGAGTCGCCAAACGGGGGGGCGGCCGGTGTCCGCCATGTATTGTTCCCACCTGGCCGGAGGGTGCGGCGTCCTGCCGCCGCGGCGCCGTGAGCAGTTCGGGAGACCACCGGTGCAGCTTCTTCTTTGGAAGATGACGGCGGCGGCGGCGGCCGGGAATCGTCCCGCTAATTGAACGAGTCGTTCGGCACCCTTGGAAGCTTGTTTACGGCGGCCCTTTCGATGGATGCAGTCATCAACTCCAGACCCCTCGCCCAGCGACACACCTTGACGGGGGGGGAGCCGCGTTCGTGCCACATGGCCGTGCGGTGACCACGCTTCAGTTTTGAACGTTCGCGTGGACCGTGCGTGCTCGTCACCCTCGCGGGTAATGTGTGGTCCGTGATTGGACGGTGCCATCTGTACGCGGTCCCCGATCTAGGGATCTGGGGAGGACAGACCCTTTATAATGAGCCCCCACGGCTCATTCGGTGCTTTTTCGAGTGGAGAACTCGCCATGTACGAAGAACGCCACTATATATCTAAACTTTCTTATTGACCTCTCTCTAATGTAAATAAACGTCTGTTCTCTGTTTTCCCATATAAGCATTGCTTCTCGCTATAAGGGACGAGTCCGATGGGAGCCAGCTACCAACGACGAGACCCACAGGACCCAGACCACAACAACTGGATGGCAGCGGTGGGATCGAGCTCATCGACCAGGAGGCAATGCTGAGACCTGCTGTCTGGAGGACCTAGAGTCGGACAAAACTGCTTCGTGGCATCTCTGACAACACGGGAAGGAACGCGTCCGAATTCATGACTGCATAGGGTGAGTGCACTGCTTTTCTTTGCTGAGATATCACCAGGCTTTGCGTAGGATTGTAAACAAAGCAGTGATTTGGTAACGGTTGACGGAAGTATTGATAGTACGTCAAAGTTGTTTAGTTAAAAGAGTTAGCAGCACCAAGGACCGCCATGAATTTGAAGGGACTAAAAAAGCCAGAGTTGTTAGAGTTGGCCCGAGAGCTGGGCCAGGTAATTGCCGAGACGAAAAGAAAGCAGGAGATCATTGACGCCATCGAGAAGATCGGGGCAGATGACGATGAGCTGAGCGAATGCTTGGAGGCTATTACGCAAAGGAAAGAGGAGCAGAGGCTCCGTGAGGAAAAAGAGGAGCAGAGGCTCCGGGAGGAAAAAGAGGAACAGAGACGTCGTGAGGAGAAAGAGGAAAGAGAACGTATCGATCGTATGGAAATGAAACGCCTAGAAATTGAACTAGCAAAGGCTCAATCAATGAACGGAGCTAGCGCAGTGGCACGAGAAAGAGAGCGCCGAATGACAGATTTGATGCCATCCTACGCGGTAGGAGGGGACATGGGTCTTTTTCTGGTGCACTTTGAGCGCACGTGCGAGAGGGAAAATTTTGCTAAAAACACGTGGCCCCAGCGCTTGCTTACGCTGCTGCCGTGTGAAGTAGCTGACATTATAGCCCGTATGGGTAAAGAAGACGCAGACGACTATGACAGAGTCAAAGCGAGTCTGCTCAAAAAGTACAGACTGTCAGCGGAGGCGTTCAGGCGAAAATTTCGTGAGATCGAGAAAGCCAAAGACGAGTCATACCCGGAGTTTGCGTACACCTTAAAGGTAAATCTGGAGGAATGGCTTAGAGAGGAGGGTGCGCTTGGCGACGCGGAAAAGACTCTGCAGTGTTTTGCGTTGGAACAATTCTTTCGGCGTCTACCTGAAAACATTAGGTACTGGGTTCAGGATAGACAAGGAGTAGATACTATCACGAGAGCGGCAGAGCTCGCAGAGGAGTACGTAAATCGCCGTGCCCTCGAAGGCAAGGATGTCCCTAGGAGGGAGATTAGTAAATATCGGGCCGACAAGCCTCCGCGATGGACAAAGTCGGGTCGGTATATGCCGAAGGAGGGTTTAGACTCCAAAGGAAGCGGTGATGAGAAAAACAAGAGAAAGGAAGAAGCACCCGAGAAAAGGGCGGAAGGGCAACAGAAAAAGGCGTTCGAGGCCAAGAAGCCGATAGTTTGCTATAACTGCCAACAGACGGGGCATATTTCTTTGGGTTGTAAGAACCCGAAAGTTGTGTTAATGTCACTCTGTAGTAATGACGAAAACATGAAATTGCTAGAACCATACATCCGAGACCTAGTCGTGAATGGCCAACCGTGCCGCGTGCTCCGCGATTCGGCCGCCACTATGGATGTAGTGCACCCGTCCTATGTCGAGGAGAGTCAGTTTACAGGAGAATGCGCGTGGATAAGACAAGCAGTAGAGACAAACAGTGCCTGTCTCCCAGTAGCAAGAGTCCGCATCGAAGGCCCTTTCGGTGTTCTAGACACTGAAGCTGCCGTTTCGGCACATCTCCCAGTGCAATACCCGTATTTGTTCTCAAATAAATCAGAGTACTTGCTGCGACAAAAAGGAATTGGGTTCAGTGAGGGTATCGTACAGGCCTTAACTCGATCCAAAGCAAGGGAGCTCGCCGCTCAGACAGTTTGTAAAGATCCGGTGGCAGACGAAACAGCTTCAGCGGCAGAGCCTTCTTTACCTGGCACGAAACTGGACCGCCCTATAATGGAGCCTCAAAACACAATATCTAAAGAAAGATGTAAGAAACCGGATGAATCCGAGGCATCTCGAGAAGTAGAATGCACTATAAAGCTGTTAAATGTAAGTCCTACAGAACTGATAGTGGAACAGGAAAATGACTCCACTCTCCGTAACTTAACGCCAGACGCGAAGGAAGGGGTGGCTAAGCAAAACATTCAGTTCACCAAGAAGGGGGGCGTCTTGTACAGAAAGTACACAAGTCGAAAAGGAGTTCGGTTTAATCAGCTAGTCGTACCGTATCCTTTCCGCAAGGAGCTGCTGCACCTGGTCCACGGAGGTTTGTGGTCAGGGCATCTCGGCATCAAAAAAACAAAAGAATGTTTGTTACGGGAGTTTTACTGGCCCGGCTGCTTTCGGGAGGTGGAGGCATTTGTAAGAAGCTGCGACACGTGCCAACGCGTTGGCAAGCCAGGGGATAAGGCTAAAGCACCTATGAAGCTGGTCCCCATTATCACAGAACCGTTTCGCAGGCTAGTTATAGACACAGTGGGTCCACTTCCTGTAACGCAGTCCGGGTACCGGCACATACTCACAGTGCTCTGCCCGGCCACGAAATTCCCGGAAGCAGTACCGTTAAAGGAGCTCAGCTCGGAGGAGGTAGTTAAAGCGCTTTTATCTATCTTTGCACGTGTAGGCTTCCCCGCAGAAATTCAGTCCGACCAGGGATCTGTTTTTACAAGTGCACTAACCTCGACATTTCTAGAAAAGTGTGGCGTTAAAATCATCCACAGTTCAGTGTACCACCCTCAGTCAAATGCTGTAGAAAAGGTACATTCAGTCATGAAACGGCTGCTACGCGCCCTTTGTTATGAGCAAAAAGAGGATTGGGAGGCTTGCTTGCCCGCAGCTATGTTCGCGCTTCGGATCGCTCCTCACGAATCAACAGGGTTTTCGCCTGCGGAGCTTGTTTACGGACGTGCTCTTCGCTCCCCACTTCGCATTGTTCGAGAATCTTGGGAGGGCCGGGCGGACGACCCTTCGGTAGTAGCATACGTGCTTGAGCTGTTAGACCGACTTCACGCAGCTCAAGAACTAGCGGAGCAGGAAATGCGCAGAGCTCAAAACAACGCTAAGCGCTATTATGACAAGACAGCCCGGACGCGAAGCTTTCGAGTAGGGGAAAAAGTGATGATACTGAAACCCTCACTGAAGAATAAACTTCAGGTCCAGTGGGAGGGACCTGTTGAGGTAGTTCAGAAATTGTCAGACACAAATTACTTGGTTACTGGACTGGGAAGGCGTAAAACGCAACAGGTGTACCACACTAATCTGCTCAAACCGTACCAGCAGAGGCATGCCGTTGTAAACATGTCGCTCAATCAACCGGAAGAAATGCCTATTGATTTCCCGGAGTTAACAACAGAAAACAAAGACATTGGCGAGACTATTAGTAACCTGGTAGAGCAGGCGGAGTTGGAGCCAGATCAGAAAGCGGAACTGAAGGAACTATTGTTTGACTTTAAAGAAACATTTTCAGACACACCTGGCAGAACCAAAGCCCTAGTTCATGATATTGAGCTGACATCTTCGGAACCAATCCGTTCTAAAGCTTACCGCGTTTCCCCGAGGCAACGGGAAATAATGGCCGCGGAGATAAACCGAATGCTCGAGCTAGGAGTGATCGAGCCAGGAGAGAGTGATTACACCTCGCCTCTGATCTTGGTTGAGGTCCCAGGGAAAGAGCCGCGACCGTGTATTGACTATCGGAGGCTCAACTCGATTACAAAGGACCAAACTTATCCAATTCCGCATATTGAGGAAAGGCTTGAGCAAGTCAGCAGTGCCAATTTCATCTCGACTTTGGATTTAGTCAGGGGATACTGGCAGGTGCCTCTAACTGAAAGGGCTAGTAGGCTTGCGGCGTTTATTTCCCCGATGGGAACATTTCGGCCGAAGGTCCTTAGTTTTGGATTAAAGAATGCCCCTTATTGCTTTTCTGGCCTAATGGACAAAGTGTTACAGGGTATGGAGGACTTTGCCCTCCCGTACCTAGATGATATTGCTATTTTTTCTTCTTCCTGGATAGACCACATGAAACACTTGCGAGCTGTGCTATGTCGTCTGCGTGAGGCCGGCTTAACAGTGAAGGTTGCGAAATGCCAATTGGGGCGCGCTGAGGTAGCTTATCTAGGGCATGTAATAGGCCAAGGCTACCGCCGGCCGTCAGAAGTAAAGCTGGCCGCAATAGACAACTTTCCCCAACCACGAACCAAGAAAGACATTCGGTCGTTTCTTGGATTGGCCGGTTATTATCAAAGGTATATCCCGCGTTACTCTGACATTGCAAGTTCCTTGACAGACGCTCTTAGAAAGACTGAACCCCAGACCGTAAAATGGGATGGGGCCAAGGAACATGCATTTTCTACGCTAAGAAGGCACTAAAAAGTCAGCCAGTGTTGAGCGCGCCTGACTACTCTAAGCCGTTCATTCTTCAGTGTGACGCCAGCGACCGGGGTATGGGTGTCGTGCTTTGTCAGAGGGGAGAGAACGACCAGGAACACCCTGTACTGTATGCCAGTAGAAAGCTTTCTGTTCGTGAGGAAGCATACAGTGCCTCAGAAAAGGAATGTGCCTGCGTTGTTTGGGCTGTGCAGAAGCTAGCTTGCTACATCGCCGGTTCTAGGTTCACAATAGAGACTGACCACTGTCCCCTCACATGGCTACAGTCCATGTCATCGAAAAACGGCCGTCTTTTGCGCTGGAGCTTAGCTCTTCAACAATACACCTTTGATATCCATTACAAGAAGGGTAAACTCAACAGCAACGCAGATGGTCTGAGTCGTTGTCCCTAGTACCCCGAGGGCTTCAAAACGATTTTCTGCTTTCTATCCTCGATTTGAGGCCCACTAGTTTTCTGTATTTATCCAAACATGTGTCAAGTGTTTTGTTTAATGTCTTCAAAAGTGGCTGATGTGGTGTTGCGACTCGGCGGGGGCCACAGGAATAAAGTTGAGGTAGAAGGAAATGACTTCCACAGGTGAATCTAAGTCTGGTGATTCTGAGTAGGGAAATGCCGTGTGCTTGCTCGTGTGTGGGTGTGCTTTCGGCGCAGTTTCCGCAGTTCCTCATTGGTGGTGGGCGGAAAATATGGTGGAGAGGGGTCACCTCATCCCTGCGAGCAACGCCCTCTTGGTCAATGATCATCGGATCCAGTGTTCGGGACAAAAATAATAGAGGAAGAGCCGACAAGCTGCAATACAGATCCCGCTGCACAGTACCTGCTGGCCACTGCACCTCGGGATCTTCTTTCCCGCGGAGAGGCTGTTAGGACCGGCGCCAGGTCTGACAATGGATCGGCGTTCCTTTTGATGTTCCTTTGAGTCGCCAAACGGGGGGGCGGCCGGTGTCCGCCATGTATTGTTCCCACCTGGCCGGAGGGTGCGGCGTCCTGCCGCCGCGGCGCCGTGAGCAGTTCGGGAGACCACCGGTGCAGCTTCTTCTTTGGAAGATGACGGCGGCGGCGGCGGCCGGGAATCGTCCCGCTAATTGAACGAGTCGTTCGGCACCCTTGGAAGCTTGTTTACGGCGGCCCTTTCGATGGATGCAGTCATCAACTCCAGACCCCTCGCCCAGCGACACACCTTGACGGGGGGGGAGCCGCGTTCGTGCCACATGGCCGTGCGGTGACCACGCTTCAGTTTTG
>WOVY01006633.1:0-126828 GCA_013436015.1 Rhipicephalus annulatus
TGTGCATTGCGCGGTCTTGGTAAAATTATCTTGCACACGTACAAATACATAAAACGGCGTGCAGAGAGAGTAACGTTCTTCTTATTTTCTTTTATTTTATGCAGGATGATAAACAGCATCATCAACATCATGTCCTCTCGGTACGCGAGAGAGTAGCGCTGCGGTTGAACTCAAGTGCGGTCGACTGCCTCTACACCTTTCTTGCGTACTTGACTGAATGGGAGTCGCACGTAAAAGGCACGCGGGGCTTCCTTAGTCAGTCCACAGCAGCAGGGTTTCGAGTAACCATCAAAAGCACCTTGCTATTGCTGGAATACCTGACGACGGAAGTAGGCTATGCCTACCTGATGACAGCCCGGCTCAAACCAAGACCCCCTGGAGAACACTTTGGTATAGTGCGGCAGTGCAGCGGGAATAATGATCATCCTACGCCGCAGCAGTTCCTCGACACAATGGCATGCATCAGCTTTTGCAACCTTGTGCGCTCGCCGGACAAGGGCAATGTGACTCCTGGCACACTTGACTCTCTTTTGTCCCCTATACTGTGCTCGCCTCCGTCACCGCCACCGCAGACCTCCGGCTTCACTCATGCACTAGATGAAATTCACTTTGAAAGCATGAAAACGACATGTTGGATGATGTGGTGACACATGAGAGTGACCATGAGGCATACGTGTCTGTCAGAAGTGACCGCAGACTGGTCCACTACATAAGCGGGTATGTTGCAAGGAAATGCATCGTGCCGTTGCACTGTTCTGCTTGCGAAAACGACTTGTTTGACTTCACGAGAATCTGAAAGTGCTATCGCACAGTTCACACAACAGTGTGATTACGGGGGCCTTTTGTACCCATCTTCGACCTTGTCCAACTTTATTGGTTTTCTCGAAGACACTTTCACTGAATGTTTTAGCACTCGCGCGTGCACCATGACAGCATCATGGATGTGATAGAGCTTCTGAAGGTGAAAAAAGCAAAACTAATTGGATGCGAGGAGCACCGTGAACATGTCACGGCACGAGTGGTAGGTTTTTATGTGCTGACAAGACTGAGATTCTTTTGTCAAAGCCTTGAATCGTGCACAGCCATCTAGGCGGAAGTCTGCACAACAAAGAAAACAGAGCAGGTGCTCGTAAGGAGCCCGGGTTGTTTATAAATGAAGAAGTGGCCATCAAAACAAATTCATTGAAAGTTCGGTTTCGATGTGCATTGGGAGTACTCGTGCAGTGCTACGTAGCTGACATATCAGCGATCAGAAGATGACAACGAAAGAATGGACTGACTTGCCCGCCGTGCTTGCTGTGCTCTGTGTGGTTCGGTGTTATTACACCTCGCGAATAGTCATTTTACGTGACATATTTGTGGTGGAGCTGCTGGCTCTTCCCTGTACCCATCACGAAGCTCCACTTCGGACGTATCATCACGGGTCCAACCATGTCACAGGTTCAAGGAACATCGTCTTCACCACCCGCCTCTTCTGTGACTCCTACCTACGTTGTCGTATACCTCCTGCTCGTGATCCTGGCATATTTCCAGGATATATAGATCGCTTTGACGTTAGATATATATGGGGGGGTTTAACGTCCCAAAACCACGATATGATTATGAGAGACGCCGTAGTGGAGGGCTCCGGAAATTTCGACCACCTGGGGTCCTTTAACGTGCACCCAAATCTTAGCACACGGGCCTACATCATTTCAGACCGCATGGGAAATGCAGCCGCAGCAGCCGGGATTCGATCTCGCGACCTGTGGGTCAGCAGCCGAGTACTTTAGCTACTGGACCACCATGGCGGGGCACGCTTTGACGTTGACAAGTGCCTTAACGTGTACGAACAGATCAGCGCCGGCTATAGGTGGGCCCGACACTCATGCTCGCCAACGTGTTTCTTTACCTTGATGGCCCACTGCAGATGTGGTTCCTGTAGGTTATTCGAACACGTTACTGAAATGTCAAGCTCACAAGGCTAAACCAAATTTCCTCTACGTAGAATATATAGTGTGACATTTACTGCGTTTGTTGTGGTTCGAGACGCACGAAGTCGACATTGCCAGCTGGGACACTTTCAAGGAGACGATCCGTGACCTTTTCGGCGACACTGCTGCACGGCAGACGACTGCACTAAATCAGTCGGCTACTCGGGTATAGGCGTCTACCGAATCGGTAGACGTCTCACGGTTACCCAGTTCTGACGAAGCCATTTTCGAAGTATGATTGGATCAGACCTTTCGCCTGATCAGGCCGATGCTCTCTGTCAGGTTTCGGACTCGATCACGGTGACATTTTTGGTATCCGTGGTCATCCCTTGGGCCAGACTAATATTGTCAAGCACCTAATTAACAATGGTGACTCTGCGCTTATCCACTGTCGGCCTTGCCGCGTGTCCGCATCAGAACGAGCAGTGATTCAAAAGGAAGTGGCCAAAATGCCAACGAAAGACACCATCGAGCCATCGTCGAGCCCTTGGGCCTTCCCAGTGGTCTTGGTAAAGAAGAAAAGCGGCTCCTGGCGTTTCTGCGCTAGTTATCGGCACCTCAAAAAAATTACGAAAAAAAAAACGTGTACCCTCTTCTCCGTATTGACGACGCACTTGACTGTCTGCATGGCGCCACCTTCTTTTCATCTCCCGACCTCCGATCTGGCTACTGGCAAATTGCTGTAGACGAAATGGATCGTGAGACAACTGCATTCGTTACCCCCTGACGGCATTTACCAATTCAAGGTCATGCCGTTTGGCCTCTGCAATGCCCCGGCAACCTTCGAGAGAATGACAGATACGCTACTTCAAGGATTTAAATGGGCGACGTGCTTGTGCTACTTGGATGACGTGATAACTTCTCACCCACCTTCGCCACACACCTTGAACGCCTTTCTACCATTCTATAATATTCCGCTCTGTCCATGATGTTCTCAGTTTCGTGGGCCTCTGCTCCTACTTTCGGCGGTTCGTGAAAACTTTGCGGCACTCGCACGGCCACTTACCGACCTTCTCAAACAAGATGCCCCATTTCATTGGGGCCCTCTTCAAACTGACGCCTTCTCTCAACTAATTACCACTCTCACGACAACCCTATTCTTGCGCATTTCGACCCCGATGCTCCTACAGAAGCGCGCACAGACACGTGTAGTCACGGCATTGGTGCAGTTTTGGCGCAAACTCAGCGGGGCAACGACCGTGCAATTGCGTATGCAAGTCGTCTCCTTTCGAAATCTCAACGCAAATACAGAGAAATTTCATTCATTGTTTGCTGTACACCTATGACTTCTTCGCCAGTTGAACACAACTTATGCGGATACGCGTTCAACGAATGATTTTGTACTATGTGCTAGCGTGTTTTTTATGTACGTCACTAACAAGACAAAACAAACCACGACCACTTGCTTGCCTTCGGCATAGCACGCTATACTTAGGATTAGGAGACCTCACATTTAAGCCTGACTGCGAAAACTCCCGTAGCTACCATGCAACCGCGGATCATTTCATGTCTACATTTTTGGCATCACGTCTGAATAGAACCAACGCACTTTCAACAAAACAAAACAACAACGACGACGACGACAATGGTTTTGCGTGATAAAACTATATACCGCGTGAGGCTCGCCGTATTCAGTGTAGCACTCTCCCAATTACGACCACCTGTGGTTCTTAGCGCCTACATCTAAGAACGCAGGCCTCTATCATTTCCACGCCATCGAAATGCAACTGTCGAGATCGGGATGCGATCCTTATCTGCGGGTCAGCAGCCTCGTGCACATCAATCACCACTGTGCCATTGACATCAAAACCGATTCCTTTACAACTGTAATGGGCAGGCCTGGTTGGTACACTACTGGAATGGTCATGACGTATCTGTCATTCTTACCTTGTGTCACGCGTCTTAAGCACTGTTCCGTGCCACCCCATCCCTACAATAAACGCTAGTGACCATCGGCCGTATGCACAAAGTGTGCACCACTAAATATGCTTTCAAAAGACAAAATGTATACGTTGACAAAAAATAGTTGTACAAGAAAAGTACATTTGTATTTCAATACTACTTCATCAAAAGCACAGGCAACCGGCGCGCTTTAGTTTTGCCGTTTAGCTGCCGCTGAGAGAGTTGAAAACGATGCAGGCGCCAATGACGCAAAAGCTAAATACAACAAAAAGCGCGCCGATCACATATAGATGCGCCCGCAAAACACAAGCATTGGTTTGCATCATTTATTTTTCGCTGAGGGCGGCCATAATTATAAGATATATGTTCGCAATATCAGTTGTACAGGAATACTACATATGTATCCAAAATATCAACACGTTCACCTCTTTCCGCACACCTCGTGATCGCTTTACTCGAGCAGACAGAACATCGCTGCTTTACCAGTATTCAAACCTTCGCGACTTCCCGCCGACTGAAAATCGTTTACTTTCAGTTTTTCTTTTTCTTTTTTTAAGCGAGCCAGTGGGCGGCGACCGCAGGCGAGTGAAAGCACACCGTCTCTCTTTTATTCGCTAAAATCTCGCAAGCTATGCTTTTAAGTTTTCGTTGAATCCCGTGCGGTGGCGCTGCAAATAAATGCGCTTGCTGTCAAGTTTTTTTCTCCTTTACTTCATATCTCGCGTAATGTTTTGTAGCAATATGTAGAAACTGAAGGCATATTTAAAAAAAAAGCCAAACAATACAGTTGTACACGTGAAATTAAAAAAAAAATCTATGGTCACAGCGGTGATTCGAACCTGGGTCTTTTTAGTGGTATGCGAGCATTCTACCCCTCGACCACTTCGGCGGAGCTGCGCACGGCTCTTAAAACGACGACAGGTCACAGACTACCGATCGCAGCGCCACTAGCGGATTTGACCCCGTTTGGGCTTCACTTTTAATGCATTGGTGCTGCGGCCGGTCCGGGCACTCCCCTTGTTCTAGTACACTCTAGCCAGGGGTTGTCGGAAACGAGACCGTGACGCAGTCTTGGATTGGCTCCGTTTGACCTCGAAAACATAAAAAAGAAACGCAATCTGGGCACAGCTTCACTAGGCTACTGTTGGCCATGACCTACTACACTCCTGACCTGTTCAGATAGCGGGGTTCCTATGGGAGCGCGTGTCCCCGCTCTCGTTCAATCGCTCGCCGTAGGTGGCGCTACCTATAACCTGTTCGTCTGTTTCTTTACGGTTGTTTTGTAGGCGCTGGTATAAGAATGCCTGCATTCTGCAGTGAACTGGCGGCATATATGTGACTATTTCTTCCCATACATTGCTGGTTAAGCAAGGTGTTCAGAGCGCTTGAGTATTTATAGCACACTGGTTGACAAACGTGGGAACCCGTAGATTTACACGATGTAGGGCAGCCTATGCGTGGTCGCGTGCATTTTATTGCAAAAAAATTCTGAATGTCTTTTAGTATTATTATTTCTGAATAATTCTAAATTTTGGATCATAAATACGCACTACGAGTGCTTTGTTGGTCAAAATTTGACCACAAAGAGTGAAGATGACGTCAGCGAGCAGGTGCTGCCTAGCGCCACGCCGCTCGTAGGTTACGGCCCTAGCGGCAGAAGGTATGAACTAGAACGTGGGCGCTGGAAGAGGTGCTCTCTGGGCAGGTCAGGAGTGTAGTAGGTCATGCTGTTGGCTACCTTCAAAGTAAAAGCAAAATCAGCGTGAAAGTAGTTACTTATCGACTCAAAAGCATCGCCTTTAAGATTGGTTACGTGCAGTTTTATGCTTAGGTATGATTAAAAATTAAAGAAGATTTAAAACTATAAAATTAAACAGCTCTTACATATTATCATAGTTTTGAAGCTAAATGTTCATTATGCATTTTTATTTTTGGCAGCATTCAGAGCCTGGCCTGGTAGGTGTTCTGTGGCCTGGCATCGTCATAATCATCACAATTATTTTGGATTGTTTACCTAAATGTGCTGTACGTTTAGAATAAGCAATCGCCCATCACTGGCGTTCGTCGAAGATTGCCGCCCCCGGAACGTCGGACCATCGAGTGCTTCGTCCTTCGCAACTGCTAAATAAGCTTGCCTCTGCAACACCTTTTTCCCACGCCACAACGGTTCCCGGCCGTTCGCCTATGGCAATGGCGGGAGCGCGCGAAAGTCGGCGATGGTGCCAACGTTATCCCCAATTCTTGCTGCGACAGCCAGCTGCCGTTGCGGTTTGTGCATGACGCTTCGTACATGATTCTCGCAGCACTGACCGCAGACATGGGCGGCGACGCGCCGCTGCACTGTCGCAACGCCTTGTACCTCGACGTGACGCTCGAAGAACTGAACCGACGCTTCGAACGGGCGGTTTCCTACTCGGGTGCGGACGAGAAGCTGGCGCGAGAAATCTGCCGTCACTTCAGGTCTCGCTTCCGCGACGTCGTCTACGGCAACGTGGTCGTTGACGAACGAGGTCCGACGAGCAGCCTGACGCTCGAGGAACTTCTCGAAGAGAAACTGCGCGAAGTCACCCACCTGCGCGCCATGGTGCCCGCCCAGGTGCGACGCAAACATGAACGGGCCCTGGCGGAGTTGTGCGGGCACCTTCCCGACGGCAACAAAACGAATCCCGAGGGATAGACACGTTGAAGTTGATTTGCAACGCCGGATGTGAAACGAGTTGGTGGTTTGGGTGCAGTAAGATCGTACCTCGATGAAGACCGGCCGGTGCCCAAAGTGTGCGTGTCTCTCTGCGCTTACTTGCAGCTTGCGGTTTGGTGCTGCGACGCTAAGCTTGTGCATGTCAACGTTTCGCAGAGAAAACAAGTTTGTTACTGTGTAGTCTGCGAGTGCTTCGCCCGTGTGACAGGAGTGACAACCAGTGTTTGTGTCAACAGAAACCGATGGTTCGAGCTTGTATATATATTTTTCATGCCTTCTTGCAAACAAGGTGCGAGTGTACACATTTTTAATACTTGCGATCGCTTGTAACACCAGTGTTGTATAATTCCGTGCAATTTAAAATTTTCTTGTGTTCTGCCACTACGTTGTGAAAGACTGGATATGTAAAAGAATGGGGAAGAACCTGCGTGACCTTAGTACCTAGAATAGGTTGCCACTAAATAATCTTTATTTGTATGTAACCAACCCCCCTTCCCCATATCGAGGCATAATCAGTGATGATGTGGGCCGATCACAGAGCACCGCATCCATAGGTAGCAAGTTTCAAGTGACAATTGTTCCGGTGGAAAACAAAAATATCTAGAAACATCCACCCTTGGTTATTACTGCTAAACCTTTATGACACCCTGAACCACTTTCCAAAGCATTTATAGAATTATTTCTAGTATTTGAGTTTGTTGGTTCTTAAAATGATTGCTACAAAAGTATTTGAAATCTGTCAAGAACGAGCCCATTTACAGGATTTTGTTGCACATTGTAAATGATTTTTCTTTCCTCATCTGGAAACCACACAGGGAGGGATAGCACGGGGAAAAGAAGTTATGCCAGCACGCATAATGACCTGCAACTACGCTCCTTGCCTGCCACTAGCGTGGCTACTAGAGTTGGATGCTAGTGCTAGTCGGTGGCATTTCTTCCTCTGAGGTGAATGCACGGAGGAAGGCAACAGAAAGGAGGAAGCATTACGTCACACTAGTCAAGTGTTGTCCCAACATGTGATCAAAACAGTGGGTTTTGATGGTGTTCCATTTTTGAACCTCGTACGTAATCCTGCACTGAGCAAGTGTGCTTTGAGTAAAACCTGCCATGCTCCACACTCTGGCACGTCTCATTTCTTCCGTGATCTCACTGCGAAAGGTCACATAATAGGCCGACACATGTGGCTTCAAAACGGGTTGGCCTGCCAAGGCTGGCTGCGTGACGTAATGCTTCTGTCTTTCTTTTTTTTCCTCCATGCACACAAGACATGAGCCAGAAAACTCTAGAGAAAACATTGTCCTGTTCATGAGTGGGGCTATTTCTTTAGTTGTGCAGGCTGCCGTGCTTCGATTATTTGGGCTCTGGGCTTGTATCCGATTGTAATGTGAACAGACTGCGGAGCCATATGGTGTACCAGCACCCAGTGGCAATAAGTGCGTACGACTCAAATGCTACTCTTGATTGACGTGTCCAATTGGCCAGTAGCACGCATTTGTTGTTTTACATCAAAAAGCAAGCCCAGCGGCTCCTGAGAGCACAGGCATCTCTATGAAATGAGGGCACCTGAGAAAGTGGCAACACTTGTTCGCTGTTCTTGCTGTGCACAACTACGACGTTTAGCTGAGGTGTTCAAAGCAGTGTCTGCATTCTACTGGACATGTTTTTTCACCAGGGCTGAGGTGTGCTTTATGACCCTTTTGAAGGGGTACAGACACCAGTCTTCGAAGCAGAGTTTACTCTGCTAGACGAATTTCCTAAACACAGAGACAGCTCTTGGCAGGTGTGAAGCTGTGTTACTGCTGATAAGATGTGTTATTTTGGCGTTTAACTATTGCATGGTGAGTCTTCTGAAATTGACACTAGTGTAATGTCACATTACTGTACAAACTACGTTGACTTGAGGTACTGAAAAAAAAAAACTGTGCATAAGACACGATGGGTTAGCACTTGGTAGTCGTTCCTGTTTGCTGCTTTGCATGATCTGTCATCTTTTGAGCGTTATATTGTTACGTCCCAAGTCGGCCACTACGAATTAGCCCAACTATCTAACGTCAGTTTTGGCTACTTCACGCACCAATGTGCCCTGTTGTTAAAAGTCTGGCACGAAAATGCACAAAATGAGTACTCGCATGTCACCAATAGAGCCATGAAATAGAGTAAAGAAACCGTGATATATCGCACAAGCATCAGACCCGAAACTCATACCATGTCTTGACGTTAGGGATTAGTAAGAACCAAAACTACCTTCTAAAAAAACTAAAAAAAATGTCTTGATTAATTTTCCAGTGTGCACTTGCACTTACCTGTATAGTTTAAAGGCTCCTGACAAAAAACAATAGAAAAAATTTCTTGTGTCCATACCCTTTCAATGAACTGTCTGTATGTGATGAAATATGTGTTCTTCGGTACTCTTATGCTCAAGGTTTACACTGGATAAAAAACTAAATTTACACATAGAGGCCCTTCAAAAACTAGTGTCTGTTATGCCACTGTTGGCATCGCAAGTCTTGCTACAACAGAGTGGACTTTTTTCTATTCCATTTCATTAGTATGCATGCTACTAGGTGAGACCTTTCTGGGGCAAGAGTACTCTAAGATTAGTTAAATTCTGCCTGTCTGCTTGTTTGTATCACTCACATACTTCAAAGGCATCTCTAATTTTATCGAATGGCACATCCCATCAGTTGATAATGATTGCACTGGTGTGTAAGAGCATGCCTTTGACTTCGTGCAGTCGGCCTCCGCCTCTTCAGTTAAGCTACCCTTATGTATGTGCAATCATTATCAGGTAAATTTGTCTATGATCCAATATCATTACAGATGTCGTAAATGAAACAAACAAACATCAGGGGCCCCTTCTGAAGCTTGTGGCACACCAGAAGTAAAAACAAGTTCTACAGAAAATAACCCTCTGCTTTAAAAGTTCTTTCACCTGTAACGAGGGCAGTGGACATGGAGCTTGAGTCGAGAAAGGAGAAGATCTGCTGCGAAGCTTTAGCCCTTCGTAAAATTCCTACGACAGAGACCAGTGCAATCATCCTAACAGACTCACTTTCGGTGTGTGCAGCTCTGACAAACTCTGAACAATCTCGTGCCCTAGCAGCGTTCCACACATTAGCACCGCCGCATTTAAAACTCCTCAAGTTAGTGTGGGTCCCAGGTCACTGCGGAATACAATTAAATGAATTGGCAGATGCTTTGGCACGAGCATCACTCGATGGACCAGTAATTTCAGTACTTCCCGAGTTAGAATACTTATCAGGGGTTAGATATAGGAAATTCGCTTTTTACAGATAGTTTAGAAAATATCACACAATGGACAGATTATCAGCACCTCAAATTTCATGGAAAGCCCAGTGGAGTCCGTCAAAAAAACTTGAAATGATAATTTCTAGATTCCGGTGCCGTGTCCCCCCATTAAATTTTTATTTACACAGAGCTGGTCTGACACTTTCCCCCCTTTGTCCGTTCTGCGAAGAATCAGAAACTATTGAACATTATTTTGGCACATGTCGTAACTATGCATTAATTAGGAAACGACTTCTAGATATTCCATTTGCGAAGCTAGGTTTAAATTTAACCGCAGAAAATGTTCCAAGTTTTGGTGCCTCTGTTTTGGGAAATTGCCACAGAGATGCATTCGATGCGGTGTGTAATTTTATTCAAGACTCTAAACGTTTTTCAACATAAAGCCCTTGTTAACAAATACTAAAAAAAACGGGTCGAAAAGTAATTTTCGATTCTGGATAAATCCGTAACATACCAAATTAATCGGGTTTGGCAAAACCAGCTGTCTGGTCGGCTCCCAAAATCAAGTTGTAGCTATTAGTGTCTACTTTGTTATTGAATTTTTTTTTCTCACTATCTAAATCTTTGGTTTATTTCTTTTTTTTTCCAACATACTGTCTTAACTATACAACTCCCCCCCCCCCTTTTTTTTTCGTTGTAAGCAATAATGCAGTTATCGTTCATATGAGGCTATTTGTTCTCTTGGCCAATCCCCCAGAGTGGGTACGAGCCATGAATTAAAGGATACAAACAAACAAACAAATTGAAGGCTTGCATTCAGTTCGCCATTGCGCTAAATAAATCTCTCGTTCACCGAGTCAACTCCTGCTTGTTCAACACCCCCGTTTCAAGTGGTGTAGGTGCTGGGTACATCTGGTCCTCACCCTGGAACTTCGCAGCCGTACACTCCAACGACTTTCTGCACTGACTGATCTGGGGCCGTCTCAGGCCGCCACTACAGATCTCGCACCCGTACCTGTATTTGGTGTGCGACCCCCCCATATTTGGTGGCACAGAGGACCAAGATGTGGACAACTGAATTGCCGAGTATGAACTGGTGAGGACGTACATTAAGTGGAACGCAGCCAATAAGCTCACAAATGTGAGTTTACCTGATTGACGTGGCGGAACTATGGTACAGGAATCATCAAAGTGATTTCAATTTCAGTACCTGGTCGAAATTGGCAAAAATCCTCTCGGAAGTCTTTGGCCGTCCTGCTGTCCGCCACCTTCGTGCTGAACAGCGCTTGCGTGGCAGAGTACAGAAAACAGTTCAGTACCTGGTCAAACTCGACTCTGAACGAGGCAGGCAAGATCAAGAACATCATGGAAGGAATCGACGACGGTGCATTCCAAATGCTTGCTGCGAAGAGTCCCCAGACGGTCGCCGAGGTGATTCAGCTCTGTTAAAGTTATGATGAGCTGCGTAGACAGCGCACTTCTACACGTTGCGCTGCGCAAGACACCGCGCATCTCTGATCCCTCGACTATTATCATGACACCGCCGACCAGTCTGCGTTGATGCCTCTCATAAAGTAATTCATACGCGAGGAGATCGCCCGGCAGCTATCTATAATCACAAGAACTACCGAGCCGATGGCACCCTTGTCGCCTTTGCTTCGCCAGGTCATTCAATCGCAAGTTGCCGAAGCATTGTTGTCAGCTCAGGCTCTACCATCTGTTACCGCACCACTAACGTATGCAGCCACTGTTGCTTGGCCACGTGCGCCATTGTCTCCGGCTATCTACGAAGCAACTCGCCACATTTATTCGTCGACGCCACCTGCCCGCCCGTTGATCGTCCCATCTCCGGCTGTATACGAAACAGCTCGGAACGCTTATATGACGCCACCGCCTGCATGACCGTTTACAGTACCTTATTAAGCGAACAGTGCCCCTACGGTCAGCCAATGGCGCACTCCGGATAATCGGCCAATATGTTTTTCATGTGGCATCCCAGGCCACATAGCTCTTCTCTGCCGCCGTCGCAGCTTCCCTTCTCATGACATTGCAGGGGCCTCGCATTACATGCCCACTCGGCCGTGATATCCAATTTCTGCCGATCCACCTCTAGACCAGTCTCAGTCGCCGACCATCCGGCTCAAGCTGTTCGCCTTCTCCTCGTCATCGATTCATTTCTCCAATGTTATGTCGCAACAGCCCACCGCGAAGGGAAAACTGACAGGCGCAGTTCCGGAGGCAAGAACTGCGTTGGCAGTGAAAATTTCAAGAACTAACTGCTGTCTCCCGAAAAAAATCGAACTCTATACTGATGGCATTAAGGTGCACGGACCTGTTGACACTGGAGCTGCCGTATCTGTAATCAGCGAGAAACGGTGCCAAAACTTGAAGAAAGTGACCACTCAACTTACTGACCTATCTTTGCAGGCAGCTATGTCCCACCATGTTCAGCCTTCAGCTTTGTGCACTGCATGAGTCGTCATTCAAGGTGCGATGTACGTCGTCCCATTTGTAGTTTTATTCCATTCTTTGCATGACGCTATCCTTGAGTGAGACTTTCTTTCCTCAAATTCTGCTTTAGTCTGTGCTCGTTCCGAACTCGCGTTATCTTTGCCGTGCTATGACCCCATCGATGGCGCTTCGTGTAGAGTGTTTGCTGCTTCTGATGTTGACATTGCGCCTTTCTCAGCTCTTATTGTCCCGGTGTCCTGTGCCTCTCCTCCGAAATTGCCAGTGTTGTTTATGCCATCGGTCACATCTGTGTGCCGTCGAAATCTCATGCTTCCATTTGCCGTCGTCGTTTTTCGCAACAGTCAAGCTGCCATTTATGTGTGCAAACCCTCGGACAGCCCGTCATCCCTGCTACGTGGAGAATGCCTGGGAAGCTACGAAACCTGCGAGTGTATTCCTCCAGCTACTATACCCGATTCTACGGTTTCGCTCCCAATTTGTGCTGTCACTCCTACCAACGCGCCTATTGATGTTCTGGACGTATTTTCGGATGCTATCGACTCTGAGCTCGCACCAAATCAACACGAATAGATTATAAATCTTCTACTCCGCTTTCGCTCTTCATTCGATCGTGACCAGTCAGGCTTAGGCCGAACCTCTGCGGTCGTTCACCGTATTGACGCCAGTCAACAAGCCCTGCTAAGACAGCGTCCGCACTGTGTGTCATCTTCTGAATGCCGTGTCATCGACAAACAAGCGGAAGACATGTCGAAACGTGGCATCATTGAGCCCTCCAACAGTCCTTGGGCTTCACCGGTTGTTCTCGTCAAGAAAAAAGACGAATCCATCCGGTTCTGCGTTGACTACCGCCGACTCAACAAGATAACGCGCAAAGATGTATACCCTCTGCCTCGCATCGATGATGCTTTGGACTGCCTACAAGGAGCAGAGTTCTTTTCTTCGTTGGATTTACGCTCCGGCTACTGGCAGGTGCCCATGGCAGCGGGTGACCACCCGAAGACAGCCTTTGTAACACCGAATGGACTATATAAATTCATTGTTATGCCCTTTGGCCTTTCAAAAGAATGATGCATACCATTCTGCGAGGTCTGAAATGGAAAACGTGCCTCTGTTATTTAGACGACATTGTGGTATTTTTAAGCGACTTTGCGACCCATTTTTGCCGTCTTGAGCAAGCTCTTACGTGTCTTTCGCCGGCGGGACTCAACTTAACTTAAAGAAATGCCACTTCGGCACTCGCAAGCTTGTAATCCTCGGCCATGTGGCTTCTAAGGATGGCATTCTTCTGGACCCTACAAAACTTAATGCAGTCACAGCGTTCCCGAAACCAACCACCATCAAAGAGCTCCGAAGCTTCATCAGCCTATGTTCATACTTCCGGCGCGACGTCCGCAATTTCGCCTCCATTATCGCCCTCTTGACCAATCTTCTTGCCGGAAGTTCTGATTTGTCATGGTCGCAGGCGTGTGATGATGCATTTCAGAAACTCCGACGGCTCCTCACTACGCCTCCCATACTCCGACATTTCGATCCGTCTGCTCTAACGGAGCTTCATACGGACGCTAGTGGTGTCGAGCTAGGGGCCACGCTGGCCCAGGGCAAGGATGGCTTTGAGGAGTACGTCGTTGGCTATGCCAGCCGCACCCTCAGTAAAACCGCGAAGAATTGCAGTGCCTCGCCATTATTTGGGCAATCGGAAAATTTTGGCCTTAATTATATGGATGTCCTTTTGATATTGTGACAGACCACCATGCACTTTGCTGGTTACCTTCACTAAAAGATCCTAATGGTCGGCTCGCTCGTTGGGCATTGCGGCTACAGGAATTCGACATTTGTGTTATCTACCATTCTGGCCAGAAGCATTCCGACGCCGATGCCCTGTCACGGTCGCCGTTGGCTTCAGAGCCTGTCTGCTCGCCTGTCTCCACCAGTGCTGCCTTGGCCATCAGCATTTTGGACATGTCTTCCGAGCAAGGCAAAAATGCTTGGATTTCTTCCCTTTCAGACTTTCTCTCAAACCGGACGCCCGCTACATTTTCCAGGTCGCTTCGCCGCCAAGCACAACACTTCGCTATTAGGGATAACATGCTTTACCGCCGAAACTACAGCTCGATCGGTAGTAAGTGGTTGCTCGTCATTCCCCGACATCTCCGCTCTGACATCTGCGCCACGTTCAACGATGATCCGCAAGGTGGCCACGCAGATGTGTTAAAAACATACACTCACTTACAGCTGCGGTACTACTGGTACAGTATGTACCATTTCGTTCGCGGTTACGTAAGATCTTGCCTTATGTGCCAGCGGCACAAGATGCCCGCTCAACATGCCACAGGTCCCTTGCAGCCGTTGCAACGTCCAACACGAGCTTTCGATTGTGTGGGAATCGACCTTCATGGTCCGCTTCCCTATACTTCGAGTAGCAACCCCTGGGTCATTCTCGCTATCGACCACCTAACGCAGTACGCTGAAACAGCTGCGTTACCTTCTGTTACCGCAAAAAAAGTTGCGTGTTTTATACTGCAAAACCTGGTTTTAAGGCATGAAGCACCTCGGGACTTATTAAGCGACCGCAGTCATGTTTCTCTCTCTAATGCCATCAAAGTGTTGTTGAGCGAAAGTCGCATCATACACCACACTACCACAGCCTATTACCTGCAAACTAATGGGATGACAGAGCGTTTTAATTGTACATTTGGAGATATGCTGGCCATGTACGCTTCATCCGACCACTCAAATTGGGATTGCATACTGCCTTTTGTGGTATATGCCTACAACACTGCAACGCAAAGCACCACTAGATTTTCGCCTGTCTTTCTTCTTTATGGACGCGAGCCATCATCAACAATGGATACCATTCTTCCTTATTGACTGGACCCTTCAGAGCTGACAACCATTTCACGAGCAGCAGCACACGCTGAAAAATGTCAGACGCTTGCTCGTGCGTTCACGTCACACAACCAGACGCACCAAAAACATCGCCACAACGCGTCAACCATGCCTATGAGCTTTGCTTCTAACTCATTGGTGTGGCTATGGATTTCTTCTACTCCTCTGGTACTCTCCCACAAGCTTTCGTCCAGGTACCATAGTCCCAATCGAGTTGTACAACAAACATCCCCAGTAAACTACCTTGTCGAGCCGCTGGACGCATCTCCGGACAAGCGCCGTTGGAGACAAGAAATCATACACGTCTCTTGGCTCAAGCCATGCCATGACCCTTCTGTGGCGGGGGGGGGGGGGGGGGAAGGGTGATTGTAACGAGGGCAGTGGACATGGAGCTCAAGTAGAGAAAGAAGAAGAAGACGGAGGCTTGCATTCAGCTAGCCCTTGCGCTAAATAAATCTCTCGTTCTCCGCTCTTGCTTGTTCAACCCACCGTTTCACACCGCTTTTTAAATTCTTGTGCTGGAGCACAAGTGTTGGTTTGTGTTACAATTGGTGATATCTCAATAGTGGACCATAGGCTACTGAGATGGTGCTTTCGCGCATTCGTGTTGCTCCACAAGTACAGCAGTTTGCGGCTTATTTCGCTTTTGCTAGTCTGCATCGTTTGTGCGTTCGGAAAGTCATATACATGAGGGAGGGGACAAACATAGATGGTTCAGAGTACATTGAAGCATCATATTAAGAGTATATTTTTTATCATAAACAGGGCTTTTTCATCTTCACACTGGCCCACTAGATTATGAATGCTGTGTTTACTTTGGAAAATGGGCGTGCTGAAAAGGCAGTGCTGGTGTAATAAATGGGGAGAAAAGGCATTTTTGTAAAGTGAACAGTAACTCGAAGGGGTGAACAGAACGGTTACAACACTGATCTCTGACACAGCCATCAAAGTTGGAGTGATAGTGCCAACACCAGAACTATGCAAGCTTTCCCAATTCAATAAGGATTTAATATAGAGGCAGTAACATGAGAAAGAGACTAGCTCCACATCTAAAGTAGAGTTCACTGCACTGACAGAGCTTATGAACAAGAGGAAAGTCCTCGACATAAACTACAAAATAAATGCGATAGAAAGAGTTGTAAAAAAAGAAAGGACACCCGTGTCAAAACTGAAAAACATACTTTGTACAGGAAGAAACTATGCATACTCTCAAGGACAAGCAGGAAATTGTTGACTTCAACGACATATTTCAAGTGGCTATATAGTTCGAAAATAAGTCATCCAACTTGAGTGGAAGTAGTGACGAGAAGGATACGGAAGTCCCATACGTAACTACTGGCGAGATTAGAAAGGCCATACGGGATATGCCTGTGAGAAGGTAGCTGGCGATGACGGAATAACAAAAGATGTAATTAAAAATAAAGGAGAATTTACTTGGAAGAAACCAGCTACGCTTTATACTCTGTGTCGCAGCTGAATGAATGAATGTATAGACTTTATTTGAAGTCCGGTAGTTTTACCGGGCGAGGTGGGGGAAGAGGGGATAAACCCCTTTCCCTTCCCACTCTCCGTTGATTATGAGGACGGTATCTCAGGTGGCCGCTCGAAGTCCTTGCACCTGAGCGGCATCTTCAGCTTGCCGGACGGCCCAAAGCTGCAGCAAGCTGTAAAAATACCAACAATGTCCTAATACATAAAAGAAATGCCAAACACAAACTACTATAATCTCATTAGGTTACCTCCAGTGATATACAAAATATTTGCAAAAGTAATTTCAAACAGGATAAAATAAACATTTGACTTAACCAACCCACAGAATGTGCTCGGTTCAAGAAAGGCTACACTACAATAAATCAAACGTGATAAATAAATCAGGCGAGAGAAAAAACTGCACGGAGAAAATGATATTTACCTCCTAATGCCTTCAAATCCAATGCCATTCGCGCAGTGCCACAAGGACGAACGAAATGGCATTAGCCTAAATGTCATTCGTCACTCAAAGCCATCGCCAGAACTCATTTAACTGATAAATGCACTTTCTCGATGGTGCAGCTGATGAGGTAATTATATAAAAGGGCATTGTATTCAGCTTGAAGGAAACTTTTCTCGTCTTTTATTTACAGTAATCACTTAAACATGTGCTTAGAAACTTTTATTCAGCTGATAGACGCTGTTAAATAAATGTGGGCCACCGCTACTGCGACCTGGTGAGCATTGCCTGTATACTATATTCACCCGTTCAAAATGGCAGGCCGTTCAAAACAGCGCCTCTTAGATTTCCTTTGCCTGCCGGATTATCGGTAGGGTGGCTATATATTATCGGTGATCACTTGGAAAGCGGCGGTCGTCAGAACTATGGTGGTGGCGCCCCTCAAGTAGGGGTGTCTTCAAATAAGTTTTTATGTTTTTGGAGCGTATATGCAACAAAAATAACGTAAAAAGTTTTGAAAAGGCGTAAACGTAATGAAAACTAACCTTACTTAAGTGACACCATGGTCCCTCAATACTTTTTACATATTGAGGGACCATGGTGACACTGACACTCAACAAACAATTTTTTTAATACAAGGCATAGCCTCTGAAGTTTGTACCAATTGCCGAAATTGCGAATCCTTAAGGCTGAGTACAAAGACCCTTATTCCTACGTATGCAGCGTCTTCATAATGACAGGCGTTTCGCGTCCATTTGGCAGGCAAGAGAAAACATTTTCGTTCCAAAATCAAAATAACAAAAATGCTATTTTCACCCGACTTGGCTTGGATCTAGGCAGATTTGTGGAACATAACAGCTTTTCGTGAAAGTTTACAATAGATAAATGAATAGATAGATATGGCTGTACCCATTAGATCGGGCGGTGGCTTGCGCCACCAAGCCGTAATGCTTAATGAACCAAAATCTAGATTTATTTTTTTTCTTTAAAAAGTGAGTTTGGGGATTCGTACTTTGCAGTGAAGAGTTTAATTTTCACACGTGCCTTGACTTTAGCCACCAATCAGACAACCTCCTTCTAGTTAAGTCTACCCGCTTAAAGTCTATTTTGCCCTCCCGGTCCCTAAACCCCAGTGCTTTGAAAAACTCTGCGCCATCATCCCGAACTATAGGGTGAAGCCCTTTACAGAACATTATCAAGTGTTCGGCACTTTCTTCTTCCTCTCCACACGCACTGTATACTGTGTCTACCCCTTCGTATTTGGCCCGATATCTCTCGGTTCGCAGTACTCCCGTCCTGGCCTCAAACAGTAGAGAACTACCCCGATTATTATCATAGATCCTTTCCTTGGCAATTTCCTGCTTAAATGTTCGATAGATCTCTAGTGCGGACTTCTTAATCATGCCGATTCTCCACATGTCAGTCTCCGTTTCCTTCACTTTCTTCTTAACCGATAGTTCTTTTTGGTTTGGCCACCTACTGTTTTCTAAGTATTTACCAGTCAATTTCCTAGTTCGCTTCCTCCATTTTGTATCGACATTCTTCATGTACAAGTAGCTGAAAACCTTCCTAGCCCAACGCTCCTCCCCCAATTCTCTGAATCGCTTCTCAAAATTTATCTTGCTGCTAGCTTCCCTGCAACGCCGGTTCAGGCAACGCCGGTTCAGGCAACGCCTCATCTAGGAAGATGCCTGAGGAATGGCTTGCGCTCCCAGCGGAGTTGGCCTGCCTGATGATGATGATGATTCAAGGCCTCCCCTTTGAATCGGGGTGACGGCATGCGCCATCTAGCCTACCTTAATAGTTCGAGTTTAAATTTTGTCCCTCAACTCGGATGTCTTTTTAATTTTGCCCAGCCGCTACTCTTGGCTGGGATGTTATTTTATCGACTTCTCTGCTTTTCCTCCACCAATACTCCAGCCGCTGCTTAGTAATACCTACTGCTGACCAGTTAATGCTTCCATCAACCGCGAAGCCCAGCGCCTCAGGAAGTGCGACCTTCCCCCCATTTCTATCCGGCTGAATCTTTTGGCATTCCATGACTATGTGGTCGATTGTTTATTTATGCCACATCCAACACATGTCTCATCCTGTGACGAATATTTGCTCCTGTAAGTTAGAGTTCTCAAGCAGCCAGCCCGCGCCTCAAAGAGCAACGCACTACCTTTATTCTTGTCATAAAAGTTCTCTTTCCGGATCTCTTGTTTGCTTGCCTTGTAGATTCCCAGCGATCCCTTCTTTTCCATCCTCTCTTTCCACATGAGCGTCTCCGTCTCCCTCACTTGCTTTTTAACTGGCTCCCTTTGCTTATTTGCCGCGGTCAAGTTATATTTAGTCGCCAGCTTTCGCGTCCTCTTCCGCCATTGGGTGTCCACACTTTTCAGGTACAGGTATCTGTGCACTCTGGCTGCCCAGTTCTCATCTAAATGTCTAAGTCGCTCCTCAAACCGTATTTTACTTTGTGCTTCCCTCGCCTCAAATGAAGCCCAACCCATATCGCATTGTACAGCCTCGTTTGTAGTCTTACTGTGAGCTCCCAGAGCTAACCTGCCGACTGCCTTTTGGTTAACCTCCAGCCCCGACAGGATATCTGACTTTAAGCATAATACGGCATTAGAGAACGTGAGCGCCAGCACCATTACCCCTTTCCAGATGCCTCGTACTACCTCGTACTTATTGTGTCCCCAAAGTGCTCGATGTTTCATTACTGCTGCATTTTGTCTCCCTTTCAGTTTGAGGTGTTCTTCATGAGCATTCAGGTAGCCTTTTCCTTCATTAAGCCAGATCCCCAAGTATTTGTACTTATTTACTAATGGTATGTCTTCCTGTTGTATCCTTATTGGTGCTACATGAGCTTCCTCGTTGAATACCATGCCTCCAGATTTCTGTGGGTTAAAATGTAGGCCTAGGTACGTTGCCTCATCACCACAAATGTCAGCCAGTTTTTGAAGTTCTTCCGCATTATCCGCCAGCAGCACTATATCGTCTGCGTACATCAATCCCGGAATCCGTTGCTCCACTAACACTCCATTGCTACGGTGTGAGAAATCAAAGCCCAATCCACTCTCCTCTAGTCGTCTTTCCATTCCTCTAATGTACAGTGTGAACAGCAATGGCGAAAGAGGGCACCCCTGTTTTAAACCTCTTCGAATGTACACGGGCTCTGTGTATGTACGCCCTTCCCATGTAATGTGTGCCTTGTTATCCTCATATATTGCCCTTAGCAGCCCTACAAATTCCGACCCAATCCCCTCCTCTTCCAGTATATGCCACAGCAATCCCCTGTCCACGTTGTCATAGGCACCCCTTATGTCCAGAAACAGTAGCCATGTTGGTCTGCCCTGTGCTGCCGAAATTTGGATGGTCTGGGTTATGACGAAAAGATTGTCTTCCAAGCGTCGACCCGGCCTAAATCTATTTTGCAGTTCCCCTAAAATACCGTTACTTTCAACCCACTTCAACAACTCGGCTTTGATGGCTTGTATAGCTAATCTATAGAGCACTGACGTGACTGTAATCGGCCTGTAAGAGCTCGCCTTGTTCCTTTCTCCCTTGCCTTTGTAGATCAAACTCATTCTACTTTCGCGCCAGCGCGCAGGAATCCTCTTGGATTTTATAGCGCGCTCGATGGCTCCATATAAGTGCGCCTGTCCCGCTGGTCCCAAATGGTTGATAATTTCTATCGGGATTCCATCCGGTCCTGTTGCCGTACTTTTGGGAACCCTGTGTTCTGCCTTTTTCCAGTCCAAAATTTCGATATTAAATTTTTCATCTGCCACTCTTTTATTTGCCACCTGTGTCCAGTTAGCCGCCCTCTCGTGTGCTTGGCCGAAAGTATTTCCTATGACTCCATATAGGTATTCTAATGCGCTGTCCCCCAGGAGAACGTTACCGTCCCCGTCCTTTATCTGAGTCTGCATCTCTTTAGTCGTCGTTCCCAATGCTTTCAAATGGTTCCAGAATTTTTGGGGGGCGCTCTTACCCTTCTTACGTATGTCTGATACCCATTTCTCGCTCGCAGCTTTAATCTTCGCTTGTACTAGTTTCTGCACCTCAAATTTCTTTTCTCGGTACCGACTCCACCGTAACTGCACCTCATCATCCTGATATCCCATTTGCTTTGCTTTTCTCTGCAGTCTAGAGGCCCGTCGTCGCTCTTCAATAGCCAGTTTAATTTCCTTGTCCCACCAGCTTCGTGGTTTCCGTTTACCCCTCCAGCGTTTTTTTTTCCTTACTTTGTTTATTTCCTTTTGTATACAGCTAACAACCTCGTCATATTCCCACACCTTTGTTGGCTGTGCTTCTAATTCTCTTTCGATGCTATTGACGATGTGTGCTATCTGCTTTTCGTTTACTTTCGGGAGCCCAACCTCCTGTGTTTTCTTCCTAGCCCCCCCACTGTCAAATTTCAGGATTATACGCCTGTGGTCGCTGCCCAGACTGTTTTCTCCTTCTTCATCTATCGTCATTTGGTTCAACCGCTCGTACGCGTGCTCTGAGACCAGGCCGTAGTCTATGCAAGACCGTCGACAGCCGCTTTGCCACGTTATCTGCCCGTCGCATTTATGTTCCCGGTTAACTATTACCAGTTGCTGTTCTTCACACATATCGATAACCATTGCACCGTTATAGTCTGTATATCCATCTAGATCCTCAATCATCATCATCATCATCAGCCTGACTACGTCCACTGCAGGACAAAGGCCTCTCCCATGTTCCGCCAGTTAATCCGGTCCTGTGCTTGCTGCTGCCAATTTATACCCGCAAACTTCTTAATCTCATCTGCCCACCTAACCTTCTGTCTCCCCCTAGCCCGCTTCCCTTCTCTGGGAATCCAGTCAGTTACCCTTAATGACCAGCGGTTATCCTGTCTACGCGCTGCATGCCCTGCCCATGTCCATTTCTTCTTCTTGATTTCAGCTATGATATCCTTAACCCCCATTTGTTCCCTAATCCACTCTGCTCTCTTCTTGTCTCTTAAAGTTACACCGACCATTTTTCTTTCCATTGCTCGCTGCGTCGTCCTCAATTTAAGCTGAACCCTCTTTGTAAGTCTCCAGGTTTCTGCTCCGTAGCTAAGTACCGGCAAGATACAGCTGTTATATACCTTCCTCTTGAGGGATAGTGGCAATCTACCTGTCATAATTTGAGAGTGCTTGCCGAATGCGCTCCACCCCTTTCTTATTCTTCTAGTTACTTCAATCTCGTGGTTCGGCTCTGCGGTTGTTACCTGCCCTAAGTAGACATAGTCTTTTACAACTTCAAGTGCACTATTACCTATCTCGAAGCGCTGCTCCTTGCCGAGGTTGTTGTACATTACTTTCGTTTTCTGCAGATTAATTTTAAGACCCACCTTTCTGCTCTCCTCTTCTAACTCCGTAATCATGAGTTGCAATTCGTCCCCCGAGTTACTCAGCAATGCAATGTCATCGGCGAAGCGCAGGTTACTAAGGTATTCTCCATTGACTCTTATCCCTAACTGTTCCCATTCTAGGCTTCTGAAAACCTCCTGTAAGCACGCGGTAAATAGCATTGGGGAAATTGTGTCCCCCTGCCTTACAACCCTCTTGATTGGTATTCTGTTGCTTTCTTTATGAAGCACTATGGCAGCAGTTGATCCCCTGTAGATTTCTTCCAGAATGTTTATATATACTTCATCTACGCCCTGATTCCGCAGTGTTTGCATGACGGCCGATATTTCTACTGAATCAAACGCCTTCTCGTAATCTATGAAGGCTATGTATAGTGGTTGGTTATACTCTGAGCATTTCTCTATTAGCTGATTGATAGTATGAATGTGGTCAATTGTTGAGTAGCCTGTTCAAAATCCTGCTTGTTCATTTGGTTGATTGAATTCTAATGTTTTCTTTACTCTGTTAGCAATTACTTTTGCAAATAGCTTGTATACTACAGAGAGCAAGCTGATCGGCCTGTAATTCTTTAAGTCCTTGTCATCTCCTTTCTTATGTATTAAGATGATGTTAGCGTTCTTCCAAGACTCTGGTACTCTTCCCGTCAGGAGACACCTCGTAAACAGGGTGGCTAGTTTTTCTAATACAATCTGTTCTCCATCTTCAATGTGGATCCTCAATGTGGGCATTTAAATCTCCTACTAATATCACCTCGCCAGATTCTTTAAATTTTTTTATGTCCTTCCTGAGGCAGTCCACCCACTCTTTATTTTGTTCTCTGGCATCATTCCCTGTCCACAGATAGGCCACTCCCAACCGCGTCTTTTTTTCCCCCCACCGTTCCACTAACCCATAAGTGCTCCTTACAGCCCTGATTTTCCCTCTGCCAATTCCCTCCTCGCCTAATCAACATGCCCAAGCCTCCACCTTTCCTTTCTCCCGATACCCTGTTGCACCCCACCCATACGTAATCATCCATCACTGGTGGCTCCTCCATATCTCTCAGGTGGGTTTCGGTCAGGGCGTACACGTCAATTTCTTCTTTCTCGAGTTGGGTTTGTATCTCAATCCATTTTTCCTGCTTGCGGCCGCCTTGCATGTTTATATAACTAATTTTAATCCCCCGGTTTATTTTCCTTTTCTTTCCTTTGTGTTTCCGCCGCCGTGCATCAGTGCCCCCTCCTTCCTGCCTTTCACCACCCCCTCCACTCAGTCCGCCTTCTTCTTGAACGTTTGGCCTCCCCCAAAAAAGCCACCGTGCGGGCTGCCAATCGGTGCCCTACATGCTCAGCTAGACGGTTACTGAAGTGTATGCCGTCAGACTCAAACGCCCTGTTGCGGCCTGCATGGACCAGGTTTCGGTTCAGGTTGACCACCTCGAACTTCATCGTTTTACCCAGAGTCCACAGCTCCCTGTTTGCCTTTGCCGTAACCACCGCCCTTTCCACGTGGACTCCCTGTTTCTGCACCTCCGGCACCGTGCAGACAGCAATCTGCACATCCTCCGAGGTCGCCCTCAGCTCAGTGATCCCCTTCGCAATCTGCTTTGCGAACCCTCCCCCGCGTCCCTGCAACACATCGTTCACACCCCCCATTACCACTACTAAACTGCGGTCCTCCATTCTATCCCACAGTTGCTCCTTTGCTTGTTGCATCACTTCCCCTACTCTTTTTCCGGGAAGCTTGCTCACCTTCACGCATTCGTCGTCTCCCACCCTCCCCTTAATCACCTCTCCCACCCTGGCCATGTTGGAGTCGCCGACAACAATCACTTGGCGCCTCCTCTGGTCTTTAGCCGGCACTTTTGCAGGTGTTCGGGGACTACTGTGGTTGACCACGGCAGCCAAGGACCTGGCTGGCGATCCCCCACTTCCTGGCGCCGCCTCGGGGCTTTCTTTGTTACCCGAGTCCGCTCTGCGTAGACGGACACCGCTCGTGCGCGCAGCATCAGTCACCCCCTGTGGGTCTGCGTTCCCGCCGGCGTGCCGCTCGTTGTTCTGAGCCCGCGCACTCGCGTCGTCTCCTGCCGCCGGAGTCACGAGCTCTTCCACCCGCTTTTCAAGCTGGGCCTGCCTTTCCCGAGCTTCGTCCAGTTCGGCCACCGTGCGCACCAACTGGGCGGTCTGCGCCTGACCCGCCTTGTCAAGCTCGGCCACTGGCGCCTCGAGAGCCTCCCGCGCTTCTCTTTCCTCCCTCAGGTACCCCTCCAGTTCCTTCACCCTCGCATTCATCTGCTTCTCAAGGCGGTCGAAGCCCTGCCTTGTCCGCTCGCAAGGCCTACATTCGAAGGGCGCCTTCTTAGCGTCCGCCACACTCTCGAACATTGTCTCGCCCAAGAAGCACCAGCGCAGGCACTCTTGGCACTGCACCTGGCCCTCGTCTCCAGTGCCCGATCTCTTTCTCGGGGCCATTGTTCGGCCAACCCCTAGGCCTAAGTCGCCCGTCACACAAAGCCCGCTACCAATGCTCCAACTTCTCCCTTGAACACAAACGCGCCCGCCGCGCCGCCACCGTTCGGTCACACTAGTTGCTCCCAACCCTCAAAACATTCCAAAACAGCTAAAAAAAAAAAAACCTACCTACCACGTGGCTTTACGCCTCGTTACATTTAGGTTCCCGCTTACTCCCGCTAGCTGCTCTTTTATCTGTTTACCTCTATTACTTAAGCCGATCCCTACTTCTACAACATTATCTCTCGCAAGCAAAAAAGGAACAAAAAACAAAAGCTTAGGTTTTCGTCCTCCGGGCCGTCACGTCCGCGCTGCCGCTGACCTACGTCGCTGCGTCGGATGCCACCTGGCGGGGGCCGCACGAAAGGCACGACGTCGAGACACGGCCCGCTGTGCGAAATAAACGACGCGCTCCGAATTTGCCAATTTACCCGGGGACGGCACATCGGACGACGAGTAGACGGACGACGATGACGATGGCCTTCAGTTTTAAACAAGCGCCTTGCGGTGACGCTTGCGACCGACACTATCATCACGGCGGCGGACGGTACCAGCTAGGCGTTTTTCATCTGCGGCCCATAGGGGCGCGTCAGTCGAGAGTTGTTTGAAACCTGCAACTGTGCATGACTGTTTTGGAGGCTATGCAATGTGCTGCGTTGTTGCATCGTCCGCCACAGGTGACGCTAGCGACCGAGAACAATCTCGGTCGCTAGCATTTTTGGATAACAAAGCTAGCATTTTTGGATATCAAGAGAGCGTACGATAGCGTGGTTCAAGAGGAATTGTGGGGAATACTGGACACACTAGGCGTGGAACATGTAGTCACTAATGTTTTAAAGGATATCTATAAAGGTAACAAGGTAGTTAAAAAGTGGGGAAAAAAGGTATCCAAGCCTGCACAGGTAAAACGGGGCTTAGGCAGAGTGTCCCCTGTCACCCTTATTATTCATGATGTACCTACAAGGATTAGAGGCCAAATTAGAGGGAAGTGGACTGGGCTTCAACCTCTCTTTAGTCAAACAAGGAAAACTTATTGATCAAGCACTACCAGCATTAATGTACGCAGATGATATAGTGCTAATGGCCAACAACAAGGAAGATTTGCAGAGATTGATGGACATCTGCAGTAATGAGGGAGATAGGTTAGATTTTAAATTCAGTAAGGAAAAATCAGCAGTCATGATTTTCAATGACAACGAAGGTAGTGAGCTTAGAATACAGGAGGTCACGCTAGAGATAACAGACAAATACAAATATCTGGGCGTACGGATAAGCAATGGGACCGAGTACCTGAGGGAACACGAAATATACGTGACGACTAAAGGTAACAGGAATGCAGCAGTGATGAAAAATAGGGCACTGTGGAATTACAATAGGTATGATGTTGTGAGAGGAATATGGAAAGGGGTCATGGTTCCTGGGCTGACGTTCGGCAATGTGGTCTTGTGCATGAGATCAAAAGTTCAAGCAAGATTAGAAATTAAGCAACGTGGAATAGGTAGGCTTGCTTTAGGATCTCACGGGAATACGCCAAATCAGGGAGTACAAGGTGATATGGGATGGATATCATTTGAGGGCAGGGAAGCTAGCAGCAAGATAAAATTTGAGAAGCGATTGAGAGAATTGGGGGAGGAGCGTTGGGCTAGGAAGGTTTTCAGCTACTTGTACATGAAGAATGTCGATAGAAAATGGAGGAAGCGAACTAGGAAATTGACTGGTAAATACTTAGAAAACAGTAGGTGGCCAAACCAAAAAGAACTATCGGTTAAGAAGAAAGTGAAGGAAACGGAGACTGACATGTGGAGAATCGGCATGATTAAGAAGTCCGCACTAGAGATCTATCGAACATTTAAGCAGGAAATTGCCAAGGAAAGGATCTATGATAATAGTCGGGGTAGTTCTCTGCTGTTTGAGGCCAGGACGGGAGTACTGCGAACCGAGACATATCGGGCCAAATACGAAGGGGTAGACACAGTATACAGTGCGTGTGGAGAGGAAGAAGAAAGTGCCGAACACTTGATAATGTTCTGTAAAGGGCTTCACCCTATAGTTCAGGATGATGGCGCAGAGTTTTTCAAAGCAGTGGGGTTTAGGGACCGGGAGGGCAAAATAGACTTTAAGCGGGTAGACTTAACTAGAAGGAGGTTATCTGATTGGTGGCTAAAGTCAAGGCACGTGTGAAAATTAAACTCTTCACTGCAAAGTACGAATCCCCAAACTCACTGTTTAAAGAAAAAATAAATCTAGTCTTTGATTCATTAAGTATTAAAGCTTGGTGGCGCTAGCCACCGCCCAATCTAATGGGTACAGCCATACATATATATATATCCAATCATCCATCCATTCTTTTAAAATGAAGAGAAAGGGTGTGGCAGCTGTTTTTCTTCTCATGCGGCAGGCATCTTCCTAGAGGAGGCGTTGGTGCAGGCAACCTATGGAAGCCTTTTTATTTTTTTTTTGTGAAGGCACATCGGGCGTATTTTTTTCGTGTTTATGGTCGGCTCGGTGTCGACGTCTTTGACGCACAATGTGATTGTGTTTGGCGTTGCAATGAGCTTTGTGAACGTGAATAGTTAGACTGTGTTCGCGTTTGAAACCGCCGAATTTTGTGGTTCGAAGTGTGGCAGCTTGGGCTAGTTGGTATGGCATGACGATAGTTATAGCGCGAGAACAAAACGACGACACAGAGACAAGAAGGACACGAAAGACACAGGTTCGCCTGAGACGCAGGTTCGCCTGAGCCTGTGTGAAGGACACGATGTCTAGGACTCGTCAACCTGTTTGCTCTTTGACATCCGTGATATTTGCTTCTGTTGTGTATCCGGTGGTGACGGTGTGGTAGTCCGTACGTGTTGCCAGTTTTGCTGGGTGCGCTTGTAGTTTTGTGGTTTGCGCGGCCGCTCGGCTACCTGCTCAGATTCTTGCGCTTGTTCGTCGAATACTTCATTCATTTTACATGCGTAGTAGCATCGAACTCATAATAGCTGAGCTGTTAAGTGAGCGGTAGTTTAACCACTACATCATTCAGAAAAGCTGCCGACCATTTTTGATTTCAAAGTACAGGCATCACACGATATAATTTCGATGGCTATTCAGTCAGTTTCTTGATTGCGTTAGATGCGGAGTCCATAAATTCACTTTCGATAGAAAGTGCCCATGTGACACCCGCATGCTCAATCAAGCCTCGCTATTCGCTTCCATGGCTGCACGAGCGATGAATTAACATTCGACTTTGAGCGTGCGGCTAGCCCACAGGGTTTCTGCGCACGAAGCAACGTATGTGGCTGCGGACTAGTTGGTATTCCATACTTCAAACTACCCAGCGGTAAACACAGCAGCACAAGTGAGACGAGAATTGGCCAATTGAAATTTATCTCAGCTCCCAAATGTGTTGCCTATGCACGAGATGAAAACAACATGCTTATGCTTAGCATAACATCACTGAGACCACAAAAGAAAAAAACGAAAAGCGATGACATAAAACATGCCAATGAATCCAGGTAAGCCAGTTCTTTGCAGTCTAAAGTTTTGAAGGTTCTGTGCGCCATCATGGGGATGAGTTATAAGAACTTGTGTTTTCTCAAACCGGCACTCGTATTTGTAATTATGAGAACCCAAAGAAACGTCTCTACCCATGTATTTTACTTTTTGCAAATTTCCCTGTAACCATATGTTTAGATACTTTCCCATTTTACTAATGCACTGATTAAGCAATCTCATTTATGTAATTGAACTTGTGATGTTAAAAGAGCTTTGAACTATAGCCAATCTATGCACGGCAAAACTTTGTTGATTGTACAAGAGACATTGATTACAGCATATCTTGGTTCTGTGGACGCAGTTACGTGGGTGAAAGAGACAGGTATCTAAGTATATGGTTGCAGGATCATTGTCAAAAGGTAAAAACCATAAATAGAGATGGTTCTTTGGCTTCTGACTGTTGAGAATGTGGTGGCCAGCCTCTGTTCGAGAAAACAAAACCTTTTGCTGCTCACCTTTATGATAGCACCCGGATTATCATAAAGGCTGCATGAATAAATAAAGGAAGCTGGTGACATTAAACCTTCGATGTTCCTATCTGTTAAAAAACTGGCTTACCTGTATTCATCGTCATGTGCTATTTTGCCTTATTTTTTTTTTTTTTCAGTTCGTTTTAGTGCACTTTCACTTAAGTTAGTTTTTCTTACCATGAGCATGTTAATATTTTGGATGTGGGCTATATATTGTATGTTGTATAAAATTTCAGCTGGAAGCTTGTGCTTGTCCTCGTGTCACTAGTGTTGCTTTATCTGCAGTTGTGCTGACTATCTTCAAATCTCGGCACAGATGCATTGTATGCATGTTGAAATTGACACAGCGAAAAAACGAGGACGCAGGAAGAACAAATACACACCACTGCGCCATCTCGCATCTAACCTTATGAGAAAGCACATCATTAGAAAGAAACCGAAAGTATCAAACTTTCCTGATCTGGTGGACCACAATTGCAAAGTTCAGTCCTGAAAAAGCTAGCGTGGTGCCGAAATTTGATGTGGAGGAGGGGGTGAAAAATGTCAAGTAATGTAATTTAAAAGGCCTTTTTACCACATCTTATATAAGAAACATTTCTGAGAGAGATTTGTCATTAAAATTCAAGAGAGATGATACTGACATTTAGAATGGCTAAAATATATATGCTGATTATAAAATAAAGAAAATTTACTTTGTTGGTATGTTCTGGCTGCATGAGGTGCTTGTGGAACAAAAGCTTGAGACCAATTACATCTGTGTGATTTGCCTGAACACGTTATCAAGGGCAAGAGGCAAGAAATAAGTGTGAGTGCAGTTTAGCAAAATGACACAACTTTCTTCCTTGTAAAGTACAAAACAGCTGCTGAAGTTTTGAACATGCTCGCTTGATGTTTTGTGACATTTAGCAGCGACAAAATAAAAAATCTTTGTATTCTTCTCAGAAGCAAAGACGATCCTAATGGTCTATCGCAGGGCCTCGTCAGTAGGGCAAGAATATCGGCTTCAGAGTGTTTTGTGCAGGCTTGGTCACTCAAGAAAGGTGGGCGGGACACATTTTTCAGGCCTTTGATTTAATCTGCAGCCAGTTCCTAGTGTTCTTCTCATGTCATAACAATGGGACAAATGAGGCAGATTTTCAATAGTGTTGCCAAGCCTGAAAAAAATGATACTGAACAAACTTCCTTGTTTTTGTAATATTAGTCTTTTTTCTTTCCCTTTTTCTTTTTATCTGTTATTTCTGTCTTCTTTACTACAATTTATTTTTGCCTCTATTTTAGATTGCATTCTATTTCTCTTTTTTCATCTTTTTTCCTCACTGTTTGATTCTGTTCCTTCCTCGTTCTTTCTATGCGACACCATCTCTCTCCCCACCTTTTTTCCTGTTCCTCACCCTCGCTCATGTTTCCAACCCACTTGCACACTATACTATAAATAGCTATGATAACTTTTGCTAGCGTGCCTAGATAGCCGAGTGGTTGTTTTCAGATTGTCAGTACATAGATTTGAATGCTGTCTCATTGAGAATCTAACATTTCGTTCTCTTTGCACTCATTCTCTAATCCACCAGTCTTAATGCATCCCATGCCGGACGTATCGGCACATGTGTTCTGGTAGCAAAGCACAGCAGGACAAAGATGGACAAGAGGCCAAAGAGAGTATGTGCGCGTTCATGTTGACAGTTATTTCTGTTCTCCCATCGCAAACCAATGCTCTGCTTAAACAGCTCCACTCTTAATACATGAAAAAGGTTGTCACATGCCCAATCTTTTACTATGTTCCAAATGATCTTCCAATTAGGTCTTAAGTGTGTGTGCACCATCCGAGTATCAAAGCATTTTTTACCGAAATAAAGGTATTTTGACCATTTCGATCTATCCAGCTTTCTAGCTGCCTACGTCTGGGTGCTTGGATGATCACCTCCTTTACTAGTACGTACCAAAACTGTCATATAAGAGTATGAGTGTAAGACAAACATGACTGACGCGTCATCGCTTGAATGACATGAAATACCTGTCGCGTAAATCATGAAACCCTTTCCCATACACATCTAATGCATACTCATGACCCATGAAATTTGGGCGTGTCTCGCAGGTTATAAGCGCACAGTAAGGCTTTATTCTCAAGTATTGCTAAAACAGACATTGGAAATCTTACCATGATAACTTTAGAAAGCTTATGTCAAAAAGAAAAAAAAAAAATCTGCTGCCTGTTTCAGTTACAATGCCGGAAAGTAAAATATTTCTAGATCATACAGAACAAAACTCACAGGTAAAAACAAAATTGAACCCAGGCATTCTGTGAAGTAGCCAATTTTTTTATCCCAGAGCCACATGACTACTTAAAGTTGCGTCCACCACGGTGGATCATGGGCTAAGGTGCTCGCCTGCCGACCCAAAGTTCGAAAGTTTGATCTCGGCCACGGCAGTCACATCTCTACAACTTGTTGCAATGTAACCAGCGAGTACGCCTACGAAGAGTTGTTATTATTATTGACAAAGTGTTAGCCACGGCGAGCTGGTTCAGGCAGAAGCCCCGCAAGCACGAACCACACGAACGTCTTCTTTCACGCTGGCACATAGCTAGCACCGCTTTGCTCCGGTACATACTATTTGCTTTGCGAGAAGGTGCTTAATATATGAAATCAGTGCCTTACAACAGCTCAATTCTGAATGCTTGATTACCACGTGTATTCAACCTTAAAAGAAAGATGTGCCTTATTTTTATCAGGCTGCTTCACATTGCTGCAGGGAGCAGGAGAAGGTGTATTTTCATTTATACTATGGTATACACTGTATTCTATCACAAATAGATTTATTGTCCTCTTGTCTATGAAGTGGTCTCCAATGCACCCAAAAAACACTCGTACATATAAAGCCTCACATGTTGGGTGCCTTGTCTAGAACTGCATTCTTGCTATGGCAAAGGGCTAAGCAAGCATGTGTTCCTGGAAAACAATCATGAAGTGGCTTGTAATGAGCCCCTAATCAGTGTGTCTTATTTCATATGATTGCCATGTTGCACAAATCAATGGCTCTTGCTTTCTTGCTGAACGAGTTTGCAGCAACGATGAATTTTCTAATTTGTTCGCAGTATGTGTGAAAAAAGTTGGATTTGTCAATCTCTTACCTGTCAGTATCAAAGTAGAATGTGACATTTTTGTGTGCCTTAAAATAAACTGATGCTCTTAATTCTGTCTCCTGTGTGGTTTTGTCGATGCCACACACGCATGCACAGTCCATGTACAGCTCTAGCCATGTTTTATGCAATGCAGCAAATAAAAACAAACTTTCTCCTGTACGGTAAATGTTCGATGAAGCAATCTCTGTGCAAATTACAACATAGGTGACAAATTGCTAGTGGAGCTTTTTCTACGTTATACAGAATTATGTGGTTGCACCAACAAAGAAACAGATTAAAACCAGTTCCAAGGTAACACACAGTACTGCATTATAGCCCTGCTGAGTATAAATATTTTTTATTGGTATAACTAATTTCTACAGCCATTTTTTATTATGTGTCTATGCTGAGCATCTTCTGATACACACTGGGGCAAAAACATCCTGCGTCTTCAGCTTAAATCAAGCTCTTTTTTTTTTACAGCACTGCCTGCTCTACAAAAAGTATGTACAGTAGCCTTTACCAAGATGGGACTATGCTGCATTTGCCAAGACTGAATTATGCCATGCAATTTCTTTATGAGATGGAAATCAAACAGCACCATAATTTATTTATTTTATTTATTTATTCGGTGAGTACTCCGCCTTGCTCAAAAAGGCGTTACAGCAGGGGGGTTACAGACTGGAATAAAACAATTCTTCGTTTATACAGCACACTTGCTTGTCTTGCAGCTGGTTCAAATCTCTAATGGTCATCACAAAAAAGGAATTATAAAACATGGTCATTCTTGCTCGATACTCTTTCACTTTGCGTCGGTGGTCATGTCGACTAGATATGTAGCTGGGTTCACTGAAATAGTTATGACGGTCAATCCCAGTCCGCCCATGAAAAACAGAAAAAAAAACTTCAAACGCAGTTTTTTCCTGCGTAAAGAAAGCAATTCCCAGCCCAATTCAGCTTTCATAGCACTGCAGCTGTCTCTCCGCTCGTACCGCCCTAAAACAAACCGCGCAGCTCTGTTTTGTATTTTTTCAAGCTTATCAATCAAGTTCGCCTGCATCGGGTCCCACACAGGACATGCGTATTCCAAAATCGGTCTAATACATGTGAGATAGGCCGCATTTTTTAATGTTCGGGGTGCCAATCTTAGGTTCCTCTGAATGAAGTTTAGAGCCCTTGCCGCTTTGCCAACAACGTGATCAACATTGGCATTCCATGAGCAATCATGCGACAAAACAACGCCAAGATATTTGCATGTTGGTTCGGTAATAACAGTATGCGTATCTATGGTGTACGCCGTTACTATTGGTTTCTTTTTTTTTGGAAACACGCATATGAACGCACTTTTTGGGGTTTAGCGTCATTTGCCACTTCTGGCACCACTGTACAATACAATCCAAATCGTTCTGCAAATAAGCTAGCACAGTCACCTTTGTTCTGAACCTGTCGATATAACACACAATCGTCGGCAAATAAACGCATGCGCGACGAAATACCCACAGAAATATCATTTACAAAAATAAGAAATAAGAGAGGCCCAAGGACAGAGCCTTGGGGCACGCCTGATGTAACGTTAACATAGGATGAACACTTCCCATTTAAAAGAACGCATTGACGCCTGTTCAGCAAGTAATTGCTTATCCAGATGAACACATTTGGGTCGAAATTTAGAGTCTGTAATTTAGCCAGGAGAAGGGAGTGTGACACGGTGTCAAAGGCCTTTCGAAAATCTAAAAACACGCAATCTGTTTGTCCACCTTCATCAACGTTGGAAGCCAGCTCGTGAAAGAACTCTACAAGTTGCGTCGTACAAGAAAAACCTTTACGAAAACCGTGCTGCTCATTTATTAATACATTATTAGCAGTAAGATGGGTCAATATGTGCTTGGATAAAATGTGCTCGAAAATTTTGCATGCCACTGACGTCAATGAAATGGGTCGGTAATTTGTTACATCTTTTTTTGAGCCACCCTTATGAACCGGAACAACATGAGAAATTTTCCAATCTTCGGGTAGAGTTCCCGTTGAAAGGGATTTTGAATAGATTATATAGAGGTAAAGAGAAATTGGCAGTGCACATCGCTTTAGAATACGAGGAGAGATGCCATCAGGACCAACTGCTTTGGATTCATCTTGGTTTTCTAGAAGAGAACATATGCCACGGACACTCAGTTCTACCGGTGGCATCAGCGGAATCGTGGTTGGGTGTGGTTTTGAAGGAACGTCAAGCTTGGGCAAGAACACAGACTGGAAATATTTGTTTAAACAGGTAGCTTTTGCTTCCTCATCAACTACAACCATATTATTAAAGTTTAGTTCAGCCACTCCAACATGATCAGACCCACACCCTTTGATATAATGCCAGAAACACTTTGAATTAGTTTTCATTTTATTGCTGAGCCCTTCGAAATATTTCGTTTTTGCGCTTTCCACACATGATTTATACTGCTCCGTTAATGCTTGTATTTCTTTCACGTAGTCACTGCTTCCAGATTTCATTAATTTACCAAAAACCCGTCGCCTTTTCCGGATTAATCTCAAAATACCGGACGTCATCCATGGCTTCTTGCGTTTACGAAGCTCTCCGGCTTGTTTCGCAGGTATATACTTATCTACGAGTGCTAACAACTTGTCCTTAAAGCTAAGCTATAAATAATTCATACTGTAGTGTTCAGCTAGGCATTCAAACACGGGCAAATAATCTTCTAGCTTTTCAACTATTCTTGTGTAGTGACCCCTACTGAACAGAAAAACCTTTCTTGCCGCACTATTTGAGGTGTTTTTACATTCTTTTTTGATTTCTGCAACAACAGCCATGTGGTCGCTGATTCCTGGAATAACATTGACATTATTCACCAAACTGGGTGAATTTGAGAACACAAGGTCAAGAAGGTTATTATTTCTAGTTGGGCAAGTAACAAACTGGGTAAGGCCGTAGTTGTCTATTATATTTTTCATTTCTATGTTTGTGCGGCACCCAGTGCCTCTTACGCATATTCCATCATGCCATTCTAAGTCTGGCAAATTAAAGTCCCCAGCAAGAAGGAATGTTCGGTTTGAAACTTCCGAGATAATCTCATTTAACGACTGAAGTGTTTTGTAGTCCGAGTTTGGGGGTCGATAAAATGCACCTACAGCGAATGAAGAATTATCATCTAGGGTAATCGTGCACCAAACAGATTCAATATCACACTGAATGTCGAGGGCAGCAGATTTCAAAGAACTTCGCACAAGTAAGAATACACCGCCCCCATGGCTTGGTCTATCTTTGCGGTACGCGACAAAGTCACTTGGAAATACTTCACAGTCGCTGATATCACGGTGCAGCCACGATTCCGTTCCGATAACTACGTCAGCTTTAACAGACTCGATAAGCCCCGCCAATTCGTCCGTCTTTTTCGTTATGCTTCTACAATTTATTAAAACAGCGACGAAGCTGTGTCGGGCGTGTTTTTTCTCAGGTGCGCGTCATTTTTTTCGCAATGGAACGACTTCCTTCTTCTCGTCATCCCATACGTACGTTTTTTCATCAAGGGAAAGCCTCTCAAAGTTCAGTCTTACTTTTGTGCTCTCACTTTTGTGGGCTTTACCGTATTCCCATAACCGCTTTCGCACTTCCCGAGTAGCTGGCGCAAAATCCTGATCAATGCTGAAACCTGACCCCTTCAATTTTTTTGCGTTGGACAAAATTTCTTGCCTTTCTTTGTACGAAGCGAAATTTGCGATGATAGGTCGCTTTTTTTGTTCTCGGTATACACCAATGCGATGTGCCCTTTCTAACGATGCCACTTCGATTCCAAGCTTGTCGCCAACGATTTTTTTTATCAATTCCTGGGATTCGTCCCATGTTTCTTTTTTATTGTCATCTACTCCATAAAACAAAAGGTTTTGTCTACGACTTCTGTTTTCCAGGTCAACGTTTTTAGCCTGAAAATTCCTCAACTCTTTCTGCAGAATCGAAATGTCATCCTTATGCTCTGTAACTATTTTGCCTAAGTCTTCGACTTGCTTCTTAGTTGCTCCAAGGCTGTCCTTTATGTCCGCTATCATTCCCTCATGCTTCGCGATCCGGGATTCAATAGAATGTAGCTTATTTAGGATTTCAGTCTGCCCTTTTTGCAGGCTTTGTAAGATATCCATTTCAACAGGGCCCGGGTTAAGTTCCACATCGCCGGAAAGCAACAACAGTAGGAACAAATAAAACACCCTTTTAGCAAACAGAAAAGACGTTCTTCGAGGCGCTCGCGCTCTTTTACGGCAATGAGCATCAGCAAATGCCAAAGTGGGAGGAGCCGGCAATGCACACAATAGCCGAGAAGCCCGAATGGGATAATGCAAACCAACCTGCGTGAACAACAGGGAAATCAGCTGCATGTCCGCCAGCGTGCCGGCTCCAAATCCCACGAGGCAGAAGCGTTGCTCGTCTAAATAGGGTTCATTTTGGTCACATGGGCGCCAATGTGCGTAGGTGATTGGTCGATGGCAATCACTGAAGTTCCGGCCACGCGCCGAGCTCGTCATCGAAGATAGCGGGCTCGGAATTCGAGGCGTGGTCCGACAAGGCGTGGGATGCGATACTCGCCGAAGATGACAGCACCGCTGAAGCTTGGTTTTGGCCAGAGTGTAGATCTGCGCTGCCGACAATTAAAAGACAAGGCAGACTCATGTCGTGTCTGTTGCCTTCTCTCTAATTTATCCACAGTGCTGCACAATTATCCCTTAAAATAAATGTATTCAGTAGTACACCCTCAGTGTGTGCTACTAAGCACATTGTGAAAAAGTGCTCCACACAATAAATGAGGGAGTTATTCATTTCAGAGTCTAGTATAGGAGCAGAAGCTCCACATTGGTATGTGTAGGTTCTATAACAAAAGAAAAAAACAGAAAATGAGTATACCACTCTTGCAGGAAGTTAAAAACATGCCAGAAATTCTAAAGCTGAAGAAGAAAGGACAAATTATTCCAAAGACCTAGCACTCATATGTAATAGGATATCGCAATCTTGTGCATTCAAAATAAAGCAATATTCATACCCTGGTTTTCTCTATGGCTTTGTTGATGCCAGGGGTGTATGCATTGCCCCTGTACTGCTGTAGCCTTGTATAAAGCACAGCAAAGAAATATTTTCTTCTCTACAGTATAAGTATGTCTCAAGAACGAGTATGGATTTAGTGACTAATTGCTAATTGGGTTATTTCGACAAAGAACAGAGTATACATATGTCATTGTTTCAAAAGGGAAATAGATGAAACCAGACACCAAGGTTACAAGCAATGTTGCACCTATGCTGTGCTCAATGTAGCTATTTGCTTTTGTTATGATCTATATACCTGTCATTCTTTAGCATGCGTCTACGCCGAGCATTCTTATGACTCATAATAGAGCCAAGATATGCTGCATCAAGTTATGGCAATATTTTCTGGGTCACATTAATCAAGTGTCTCAATTACTAAGCTGTATTTGCATAGACTTAATTTAGCCATGAATTTATGATCAGCACTATATAAAGAAAAGATGTGGTGAAAATTACAGACACAGCATGTGTGTTGTGTCCCATTGCTATCTCTCTATTTCATCAACAGTGTTGTTATTCCCTCGTAAAAAAAGTAGTATTGAATACTACACCTACATGGAGTGTGCATGTGCTACCAAAAACATTCCAAACAAGTGCTTCACAAAAACTCTGGAAGTCATTCCTTTCAAAGCCAATTACATCTGGCGTGTAATAAGTATGCCACTTTTGGCAAACTGTTGTGAAAGCAAATGCCAGCAATATATATATATATATATATATATATATATATATATATATATATATATATATATATATATATATATATATATATATATATATATATATATATATATATATATATATATATATATATATAGTGGGAGTAATAATTCCATGGGCCAGTTAGTCTTCGTGAAGGTATGGGATATGGTACAACGGGAGCGTTGTCAACAAGGATAGATATATTTATTTCCCAACAGTGATGAAGGGAGGACCCCTCCCGAAACTGTTGGGAAATAAATATATTTATCCTTGTTGACAACGCTCCCGTTGTGCCATATCCCATACCTATATATATATATATATATATATATATATATATATATATATATATATATATATATATATATATATATATATATATTGTAAGATGGCGTCGAGTACACTCAAGACTCTCCTTTATTGACTCGAGTATGTGCCCCACAACCTAAACTTGACTGGTGATGATGAGTATGTACAGATGAAAAGATAGGACGCATAAATAATGCTCACAATATATATATATATATAAAGCTGGGTGCAAAGGAAATGTATTTTGAATGCTAGGCTTTCAATATACATTTCAGAAAGAATCAGATTTCAGATTTGCAGAGAACTGCAGTAGTATACTGTTTAGTTAATACTGCAGATGACTTCAAGTATGGTCACGTATATCTTAACGTGTACTGTGCACATACATGTGCATCGTCACTGCACAACAAAAGTTATTTCAGTTGATGAATCAGGGAACCAAGTTTTTTTATTAATTGCACCTACATAAACTGCATGCTTAGTGCATATTGGGTTCTCTCGAGAGAACCAAAGATTCACTTTGCACCCGGAAATATTGTTGCAAAACGAACTTTTACAGCAAATGAAACAAGTTGTGCAAGGAATACGTACAGGCGACAATTAACAGCATGATGTAAAACCAATCTGATAATCACAACTGTATTAGTTATAACAGCCGAGTTTATTGAATGACTTAGGTAATTTTTATGGTTGATTTCGTGGTTGGTACGTGTAGAAAAGTTGTGAGTGAGTCGTTGAGAGAGATTTGGTTGTATACAGTAGCTGTGATATTCCACGCTCGCCATTTCTTTTTATATATATACCTATGAAAAATTGATCGGTGCAGGCAGCGCCAGAATGTTTGAGAAACTTCTAGATTGTTTTAGACTATTTGCGTGAATGACACGTACTAGGAGTTAGGTTACTAACACAGTTTTTATAACTGTGCTCCCAACGTGAGCCTCCGCGATAACGCTCGTTTCTTCTTTAAACAGCTGATATGGACGCCTTTCTCATAAAACGGCATACCGTCATAAACACACATGACAATCGATACTGCACGAATTAGATCGTCAGATGAGAAGCGGTTCTGAATGTCTGACGAATGATGTACATGTACATCGAACTATATATAAAGCATGTGAGCTAGCTGAAGTGTGTTGGAGGGCTAATTTGTTTATCATACGTGTATGTGCGATAGCTTGAGATAATCACGTCATGTCATCACGAATCTGGTCTCTAGAGGTAATGCTGATTTTGATCTACTCGTTTGAGGCAAAATTGCGCCGTTGTGACCAGAGTTGAAAACGGCGGAAACGAAAGTATGTGCATTACTTAGCCGTGAATTGTCAGGTTACAATCCGTGCATCTGTGTGTGCATTCACACCTGTGAAAGCGCATGGAGATATTAATTTGATGCGCAAGAGATGGTAACTCTTATTAGTCTGCATGCCATGAGCAACCCAAGTGGTCCAATACCTTTTGTTACATATATAGCTAAATTTTGGACAGGCACACCTTCGATCAATGATCGTGCAGCAAGGAGGTTTATTCTGTGCGGGTGTATGTGCTTGTTCTCTTCTGTAAGCATTATATCGCGCTGTTCAAACTTAGTGGAAGCTTGCGCAAGAAGCTCCCACAAGTTGTATACATCAGGAAGCGCTGCATACGGTATGCTCACAGCAAATATGCTTTACTGCAAAGCAAGTATGCTTCACTGAGTGACATTTTTGTCCTGCAGTGAAGCCAAACAAATGTTACGTTGTCTTCGAACGCATGTACGATCGGCCCTTCCCCTTGTGGGAAAATGTATGTTTGTAATGACCATGGTGCTATTCTATGATTGTGACTGTAGCTCACGCCCCGTTTCCTGTCTCGATAAGGGAAGTTTCTTTTGAATTTGAATTAAGAGGTATTTTGCGTTGCATGCACCTTTCAGCGCCTAAATAGTGACTGCTGTTTTATTAATTTATATGTACACCTATAACCGAGCAGGGCTCAACATTGAGTAGATAACGTTATAAAAAATCAATTGACTAAGCGTTTAATTGACTAAGAAGAACAAATTGATTTCAATGGTCTGTCTATCTATCTATCTAGCCGCCTACGTCTGGTTGCTCTCGTGATCACTGGATCCCATAGCTTTGGGTAAACCAAATTTGTATGGGAGGGTAAGATTGTTTGACGAATATGATTGCCCGTCAGGTCATGAATAATGCCGCAATCCCATCGCGTATGTCGTCAAACCATTTCTTCCAGATTTGTGGCACACATATATTGCAGGTATGCGGTTATGTGCCACAGGTGATTGACAGTTCGTCTACCCAAGAATGGAAAAAAATAATATTGGTAATTTCAACATGAGAACGCCGAGACAAATGTCAGTGTTGATCCTTAGAGCATCACTTGGAACATCAAAGGTAACATATATGTGCAGGAAGATAAAAAGGCGCGCGCATATACGCAAAAAAACTTGATACTTTCTCTGTGGAAATAAAAGCTAGAGTACTCTGATAAATTGAACTGATACACACATATATGTTAACATGATATATTGATCTTATATACCCAATATATAGAATTATAAGTGCACAACACTACTGTGCTAGTGAACAAAAATTATATATGTATCTACACTTACGAATAATGTATCTGTGCCAGCACATGTACATTCAAAATTAATTGTGAAACGTTGCGACAAGTGAATTTTTTATTAAATTCGAGAGAAAATGATTGATTTTCTCCTGAATTCTGCATGCAAATGACGCGTTGCTTCAGGTTACCTATAGCTAAGGAAAGCGAATTCAAATAAATGAATGAGTGCATATGGTAGCACTCGATCAGCTTAAAACAACTATAAGGCGCATATCTTTAATTTAGATCTTGGAAATTAAGCATGTTGTGGAAGAGAACCTAAATAATCGCGGCTACGGCTGATGCAAAATTCTAAACAAACTGCGTGCATGAGCATTGATCGAAGGTGTGCTTATCAAAAGGTAAATATATATGACAAAATTGGTGTCGGTCCTCTTGGATATGGCTCTTGACACGCATGCCAATGAGAATTAACACCTCGTGCGCATCGAAATGATATTTTCATGTGTTTTTTCAAGTGTGAATCCACATAAATATAGTTGCATGTACAGCACTCCGTCGGATAACAGGTCAATTTAGGGCTAAGTAACGCAAATATACTTTCGTTTCCACCGCTTTCACCTCGTGTCAAATCGGTGTAATTTCGACTCCAGCCCCTAGATCAGAGTCAGCGTTATCTTTATAAACCAAATTTGTGGTGATGTGACGTGGTTATCTCGAGCTATTGCGTATATATGATAAACAAACTAGCCCGCCAACGCGGGCTAGTTTGTTCCCTGGCATAGCCACATTCTGAAGAGTGACTGGAGAAATCAGTTACAAAAAGAAATAATTATTTTGAGAGTGGTAAAGATGCAATATTGCTCACCTTGGTCTCTGCTGCTTCTATATGCTTACATGCTAACGCAAATGCATAACTCTGCTCATTCTAGAGTTAATAAAAACCTAATTGTAGTTCAAAAGTGGCAGAGGCTGGATGGGAACAGAGGCCCCGCTGGCACAGTGAGGTAGCCCCACCCTGAGAACCCCTTAGCATTTTGTCAGTTAATCTCTACTCCCTCCTACACGTACCTCCACTTTGAAGAAGGGAGTTTTTGTGTGTGTGTGTGTGTGTGTGTTGATTGATTGATATGTGGGGTTTAACGTCCCAAAACCACTATATGATTATGAGAGACGCCGTAGTGGAGGGCTCCGGAAATTTAGACCACCTGGGGTTCTTTAACGTGCGCCCAAATCTGAGCACACGGGCCTACAACATTTCCGCCTCCATCGGAAATGTGTGTGTGTGTGTGTGTGTTTCGTACTACATGGCTAGAGTTGTACAAGTACTATGCATGCATCCCTGGTATCATTGGAGCCAAGAGGAAACCAGGGTAAGAATATCACTTTATTTTAGGGCGCACAACACTGTCACGTCCTATTATGAAGCTGACAGGTATGAAATAGAGCTCATTTAGCAAGAACGCAAGACTGAAGGTGCACTTGTAATTTGGAAGCATAGTAAACAAATAGTGGATTACGAAACATCGAAGGTAGCTCAGGCCTATTAGAACCCACTTTGTAGGTGGCTTCCAGGCACACATGTGCAATTTCAGATAATGCACCCAGGGTCTAAGGCGTTAAAATGTGAATGCAGAAAATGAAAAAAATAGGCTAATGAGTCCATTATTAAAAAAAATTCAGATCCGACGTACAGTGGAAATCGATGATATGCGAAGAACGAATGAGGAAGGTTGCTTAAAATCAGAATGTTACGAAACGGACATAAATTATAGTTAGCATCACTTCCATGTCATGATTATTATGTTTGGACATGTCTTGCCATCATCGTTCATTCATGCCCCGTGATACTAAATTTGGTATATGTGGAGCTAGCAAAACGGCCGCGAGCCAGCTATGAGCGTAGCGTGTAATGATGCTTTACATGACATGCATATCATGATTATCATGCTTGGACGTGTCATTTACCTTCATCGTCCATTTGCGTCACATAATTACCAAGTTCGTTATATGTGAAGCTAGCGAAACGGCTGCGATTGCATCATGAGCATGGTATGATGTCATGTTCTCACATGACACGCATGCCACGTTTATTATGTTTGAACCAGTCATACACCTTCATCATCTATTGATGTCACGTAACACCAAATTTGATGTATGCGAAGCCAGGGGCGGATCTAGCCACTCATTTTAGGGGGGGGGAGGGGAGGGGCGGCTGTGCTGGAATGTTTCCCGTGTGCTGAAAGCGCGCTCCTACTTGACGCGCCGATTCACCGTGCCTGGCCCATGTATGGAAACACGTGGTACTGACGGCACAGTTGCCTACTTAAACCGCTGCGAAATAAACGGTGGGGCTTTTCTTGCTTGCCTATCGCCTGGACTGCCGTCGCCTCCTTTCTTTCACCGATCACCGACTGATAGCGGCGGGCGCCGCTACGACAGCGGCCACCTAAAGTAACACCGTAGAGGGGGGCGTGGTCATGACTTTTTTGTTTTTACTAGCAGAAAAACCACTTCATAGCACAAATACTGTTAATGTGTGATCAGAGTGGTTTAATTCACCCATGAAATGAAAATAAAACATTCTGCGTGGCAATCAAGTCAATCACAGAGCCACACCAGGTCTCGGCACTGCTGTGAAAATAGGCACCTCTCAGGCACAATGTTGCTTGAAAGGTCTATTGCAGTTGCAATGCTAACTATAGAATTTTCTAAAAATTACACATGTACTCTTATGATGCAGGCGTTATGACCAGTTCACGTCGATTGTAGTTAAGTGCCATACACTTTGGTAGATTTATGTAGCAGTGTTCAGGGCTATCACCCTTGAGAGCGCAAGCGCTACATATCAACTTACCGCAACTGCTGTTGATAACACTCGTGTTGCTTCTGGCATCATTATGCAAATGTAAACAGCTGGTTATATAAAACATACGCAAGTGTTGAACGTACTGTGTGTACAACATTTTTTCATATGTTTAATGTTATTTAGTTCGTCTTGCTAAATACACCACAGTCGTCTTCCTTCAATGATATACGTAAGTCTCAAATTGTAAACTATGCCATTGTACAACATTTTTATACATTAAAAGTAGTCACCATTTTTCAGTGCTTGTTTTGCTGCACCCTACATGGACGAAGTTTCTTTTCCCCTTAGAAATTCGCTTACTTTCCAATTACAGAAAAAACAAAACAGGTGCCTATCTGTTTTTTTGTCTGTGAACGGAATTGATACTAGATTGTTTATTGGTTACAAGGGCGCCATTTCGCGATGGGAAATGAAGCACGCGTAGGCAGGAAAACCTACGGGGTGGAAACCGCACGTACTACATACCTAGACGCCAAACACTTGTTTATGTACAACTATCGATCGTATGATCGTATGCAGCTGTATGAGGAATAAGTGGTGCCATACAGACTCTTTCACTTCGATTCATGTTTCTCAAACAGGAACGACTCACTTCTGCATTTTGCAATCATGATCAGGATCTCAATCGAAATTATATCGTGTAACACCTGCATGAATTAACGGAGATAAAAAATTGGCCTCGTTGACCAATAAAATGGCTACAATGCCACTCGTTGATTAACTGGTACATTCGACGAGCACGCGGCAAAACAGTCAAAAGCAAGTTGTCGAAGCACATGATCAAGCACAATGAAAAACATACTTTCATGCTCAGTAAAATTTGTACAACAAACGCTGCCACCTCACACAAAAAAAATCACATATTAGCAATCACAAAAATAACGCTGAAGAACAAATATAGTCTCTAGTGCAAGGGATCCTAGTGCAAGTTTAAGCGCTGAAAACACCGTCTGCGGTCGTCAAGCACATGGGCAACGCTAAGCTCAATCGCAGTGCCCACGCCCATTACAAGGACACCGCAATCTGTGCCCGTCCAGCACAACACAGATGTGCACTGCTCACGATTGCGTACAGCTCATCCCACACACAATGGATGGATGGATGGATAGATGTGGCTCTACCTTTTAGATCGGGCGGCGGCTAACGCCACCTAGACCAAATACGTAGTGAACCACCAACTAGATTTATCTTTTTTTTCCTTTTAAATAGTGAAGTATAGGACTGGTACTTTGCAGTGAGGGATTTAATTTTCCCTCGTGCCTTAATTATAGCCACCAATCAGATAACCTTCTAGTTAATTCTACCCGCTTAATGTTTCTTTTGCCCTGCCTGTCCCTAAGCCCTAGTGCTTTAAAAAAACTCTGCGCCATCATCGTGAACTATAGGGTGAAGCCCTTTACAGAACATTATCAAGGGTTCGGCAGTTTCCTCCTCCTCTCCACATGCACTGCATACCGTGTCTACCCCTTCGTATTTGGCCCGATATGTCTTGGTTCGCAAAACTCCCATCCTGGCCTCAAACTGTAGAGAACTACCCCGAGTATTATCATAGATCTTTTGCTTGGCAATTTCCTGCTTAAAAGTTCGATAGATCTCTAGTGCGAACTTCTTAATCGTGCCAATTCTCCACATGTTAGTCTCCATTTCCTTCACTCTCTTGTTAACCAATAGTTCTTTTCGGTTTGGCCACCTGCTGTTTTCTAAGTATTTACCAGTCAATTTCCTGGTTCGCTTCCTCCATTTTGTATCGACATTTTTCATGTACAAGTAGCTGAAAACCTTCCTCGCCCAACGCTCCTCCCCCATTTCTCTCAAGCGCTTCGCAAACTTTATCTTGCTGCTAGCTTCCCTGCCCTCAAAGACATCCATCCCGTATCACCTTGTACTCCCTGATTTGCTGTATTCCACTCAGCTCCTAAGGCAAGCCTACCTATTCCACGTTGCTTAATTTCTAATCTTGCTTGAACTTCTGATCTCATGCACAAGACCGATGCCGAACGTCAGACCAGAAACCATGACCCGTATTCTTCTCACAACATCATACCTATTGTAATTCCACAGTGCCCTATTTTTAATCACTGGTGCATTCCTGTTACCTTTAGTCAATTCAATTCAATTCAATTCAATTTATTTTCCAGTTTATACATGCTGGATGGTTGCGTTGGGTTAAAAGCTACATAAGTAGCTTGACGAGACCCAACGACCAGACTATACAGGGCAGTAACAACAAGCAGTCCGGTGCAGTGACGAGAAAACCAACAAGTAAAACAGAATACCATATCGTATGTACATATACAGCGATTTACATAGATTTCCAGCAGGAAGATTGCAGGAAGAAAAAGTGAAAATAGATACATGTGCATAAAAAGTGCTAGAAAAAATAAATAAAAAAGTGCTACATACAATAAAATACAGCTATAGCATAAGTAACAAACATAAATAATAATAACACAGAATAATAACACCGCACCAATGTAGCAATACTAGCTATTCGGGACAAAAATAAAAGAAAAAAGAAACACTGGCCACACAGCAAGAAATTCATGTAAGCAGAAGATTATGTTAAAGAAACAACATAAGTTACGCACAATTCAATTACACAGAATGTCACAGCATGTGACATTACAAGTGAACGAAATATAAGCGGAAGTCTTTTTTACTGACCGTGTCAATATCTTCATTAGGGCTACCTGCTTTCAACATTGCCGAAACTCTGGCGTATTTCATTGCCTGTGCGAATACGCCCGATTGAAGTGTTAAATTGAATATGTGAGCAAGAGCAGGAGAAATAGAAGTTATACAATGCTTAATAGGGCCTAGTTGCAGGTTGTTGGTGTCTAACGCATTAGTATTTTTCAAGGATTGAAATGTAGCGCAGACTTCGTATTCATCAGTAGGCTGGAAGAAAATGCTTTCGACAATAAGACTTGAGTTTGTTATTCCCGACGTTGCAGCGCAGGTGGGGTAGGCAGCAGGAATAGCAGCGTTAATGAAATGTTGGTTAAAGTGATCAGCGAGGGCCTTGCCTTTCAACTCAGTACCGTCATGAAGTATACTGTTTGGAACACTTTGTTTGGTCCGATGACCAAGAACATCGTTTATTATTTTCCATGTCTTATCGGGCCGTTGCTGTGAGGCGGACAGAAAAAAGTGGCTCGTAATAAGCTCGTTTGGCACGCCGTAGCTCACACTTTAATTGGTTTCGAAAAGCTTTAAATTCCTTTAGTTGTATTTGCAAACGAGACTTCAAAAAGGAATGATACAAGGAATTTTTACGCGGAATTATTTTCAAGTGTTCTGTCGTTACCCATGGTTTTCCCGCTTTTTTTGGTGGTTTTACTTGTTTCATAGGAAAATGCCTTTCGTATATTTTTATAAATTTCTCTATGAACTCATTGTATGCCTCATTGGCGGACGTTAATGCCAAGACAGAAGACCAGTCTTGGGCCATTATCTCAGATAGTGGGAAAGCAGCCCACTATCTGTTATTCGCTGAACAGTGAATGTTTCTACATCACGGTTTCGAATTCCTCTTTGATTTTCATATAGCGCATAAACAGGGAGGTGGTCACTAATGTCCGAAGCAATGGTACCAGTGGTGTAAATCTTTGTCTCTGCATTTATTAGTAAAGGGTCAAGGCAAGACAATGTGCCACACGTAATGCGAGTTGGTGTAGTAATTAAATTTTTTAAAACCACTCGAAGACAGCAATGTACCAAATTCTGTGGAAGCAGTGCTGTCATCAAGAATATTGATGTTAAAGTCGCCTCCGCATGTCAAGTGAAAGTTGTTTTTGCAAGTGAAGTCCTGGAAACTTTCATAAAATGCTAGGAAACGCCTAATATTCCCACCCGGTGGGCGATAAACAACAGCGAACAATTCATTTTGAAATGTTGTTACGTATATTTCGTGTTCCCTTAGTGACTCGGTCCTATCGCTTATTCATACGCCCAGATATTTGTATTTATGTGACGTATGAAGCGATTGTTGGTAGAAGCCGATGAAGAAGAAGTCAGAACAGAATAAACATGGGGTATGAGCCAGGCCACGTCTCCCATTCTTCCTAGCGTCACACAAGTCGACAGGATGAGGACCTGGTAGCCACTTCATCAACCAGCCATCATCATCGAACACCTCAACCAGACGCAGTGACTGAATGTGAACCACACAAGTGCATCCCAGCTCTACACTATGACCAGCATCATGACAGCACCATCGACTGACCTTCCCATCCCCAAGTACACCGGAGCAGTGGACAATGGATCTGTACAGGACTGGTTCAACCTGTTCGAGCTCCACGCTACCGCTGCATCATGGTCGGAACAGGAGATGGTTACGAACTTCAGCGACTACGTCACCGGTGAGGCATTTAAATTTTACCTCACCCACATATTCGACAACGACGAGTCTTGGCAAAAGATAAAAGAAGAAATGATCACCTGGTTTCAAGACTATAATAAAGATTCGACTTAAAACACGCACTCTCAATGCATTCGAACTCCGTCATCGCAGTCATAAGCAGTCTTCACGCATTCCACCACAGATCATGGATTTACAATTCCCGTCAGGTGAAGCTAGCCACGTGCTAATGGAAAGACCACGCGATCGTTTTCACAACCTTCCACCTGGTTCCTCATCAGCGCAATTATCGCCAATGCTTAACTCTTCGCTGCATAAAAGATTTGAATCCACTATTTATGACCCAGGTGCATTTAATACTTCGTGCGGCATGCGTACCTTGCAAACTAACTTGGTATCACCTGTCATCAACATTACTGATAAACCTGAGGAAGCACCTCATAAGACCGTCGCAGTTACGCATGATGAGTTAGTAAATCCACGCGAAACCAAACCAGACAACGAATGTTCACAGAAATCTTATTCGGTCAAAGTATTCAGCTCAGCAGCTCAACAAAGACAGAAGCATTCACAATCAGCATCTTGTGAAGAAAAGTCTTTTGCAGAAGTGTCTGGTATTCATCAATCAAAAGATCAAAGCAACGTGAATCTAGTATACAACCTCACTGCCTACGATGAAAAGAAAAGCCCAGGTGCTACTTCGGATGACACAAGTACTCTTCAGGCAACCACCAACAATGAGCAGTTTATGAATACAGAAGATTCAAGTGTACAAAACCCCCACATTGTCTTGCACCAAAAACAGCTCTTCACCAAAAACAGCTCTGTCTTGCACCAAAATCGCCACGATCAATGTCACACCCCAAGTAAGTCGACGAAAGCAAGAAACTACAACGTCAACGTACGCTTCAACATTGTCAACGACGAAAGGAAACTTCATCTAAACCACTCTTAAGGCTCAAAGAACATAGCGAAAAGGCCCATCGTCGTGGATACATTCTCCACCAGAGATCAAAAATGGGCCTTCGATCAAAACATCTGCGACATCGCTATGGAAAGTTTTCCAAAAGCCACAAAAGCAACCCTTGTACTCGGCAGGAACACAGGCAGCGCCCAATCAACCTCGATCAACGCGCACTCAAACTGCTTGCATGGCCTGTGTATCACCCACGACGAGGAATTCGATGCCTACGATATCGGAACTGTCGATTCTGCAAGATGTTCAAGCCTCATTCGTTCTTCCCAAGAATACCAGCTGTGATTACCCCCATCTCCACGTCAAAAGCATTTTTGTGTTATCCAGGACGCAACCACCAGACTCGCCCACCAGAACTCCTGAGTTAACCGGACTGCTGCACTCTCCCCTGAAGTCATTGAAATTTTACGGAACTACTTCGGAGCATAGGACCAATTCTAAATTTTGACGTTTGTGTCTTTTTAACCTCTCCTTGTTTGCTTTTTCTTGCTCGTAATCCATGTCTTCTTTTGAGGGGAGGGGGAATCGTGTGACGTATGAAGCGATTGTTGGTAGAAGCCAATGAAGAAGAAGTCAGAACAGAATAAACATGGGGTATGAGCCAGGCCACGTCTCCCATTCTTCCTAGCGTCACATTTATCTGTTATCTCTAGCGTGACCTCCTGTATCTTGAGCTCACTACCGTCATTATGATTCAAAATCATGACTGCTGATTTTTACTTACTGAATCTGAAATCTAACCTATCTCCTTCATCACCGCAGATGTCCATCAATCTTTGAAAATCTTCCTTGTTGTCGGCCATTAGCACTATATCATCTGCGTACATCAATGCTGGTAGTGCCTGTTGTATGAGTTTTCCTTGTTTGACTAAAGAGAGGTTGAAGCCAAGTCCACTTCCCTCTAATTTAGCCTCTAATCCTTGTAGGTACATCATGAATAACAAGGGTGAGAGAGGACACCCCTGCCTAAGCCCCCGTTTTACCTTTGTGGGCTTGGATACCTGTTTTTTTCCCACTTTATAACTACCTTGTTACTGTTATAGATATCCTTTAAAAGATTAGTGACCGCATCTTCCACACCTAGTGTGTGCAGTATTCCCCACAAGCCCCCTTGAACTACGCTATCGTACGCTCCCTTGATATCCAAAAATGCTAGCCATAGGGGCCTGTGTTCCTTTTCTGCTGTTTCGATGCGCTGCGTCAATGAGAACAGATTGTCTTCCCACCTCCTGTGTTTTCGAAATCTATTCTGCAGTTTTCCCAGACCCTCTCATCCTCTATCCATGCCTGCAGTCTTTCCTTTATAATCTGCATTTCCAGTCTGTAGACCACTGATGTCACTGTTATAGGACGGTAGTTATTTATGTCAGCTTTGTCCCCCTTTTCTTTATAGATCATGCTCATCCTGCTAAGTTTCCATCCATCGGGAACTTCTCCATCGATTATTACATTGCTCACTGCCTCTATCAAAGCCTGCTTAGACTTCGGACCCAATGTCTTTATCAGCATAATTGGAATGCCATCTGAGCCTGTTGATGTACTACTAGGAACCCTCTTCTGAGCCCTTTCGCACTCTCGTTGTGAAAATGGAGACATTGCGCCACTTCATCCATTTTTGTGTATTGTGGTGCATAAGGTACTTCTTTGTTGAAAAATTTCCGTCACCCTTGTTCTTATATATTCAATAGCTTTGCCCCTTCTAGCCTAGCACCTTGAGCTGTAGTTATAAACCTCTGTTTAAGGCTCGTCTTATTTCTTAGCGAGTTTAGATGATTCCAAAATTTCGCTGCTGCCTTTCTATCCTTTTTATGTACTTCTTCCAGCCATTGAGCACCCTTTCTTCTAATCTTTTCATTGATCAGAAGGGATGCTTCCCTTCTACAGCTTAGAAAGATGTCCCATTTTCTTTCAACATCATCTGTCGGTTCACACCGCTGCTTAGCATGTCTGTGTTCTCTAGAGGCTTCCTGACGTTTTGATAAGGCTTTCTTAACGTTCTCATCCCACCAACTTTTGGGTTTGTGTCTTCTTTTCCGGGGTGAATTGTCCCGTGCCTTAGCAAGCTCTAGCTCAGTCTAATTAGATTCGTATATGTCCACACTATTTTATTATCCTCAGTGATTACTTTCTCAATTGGTTTAGTGGCTATTTCAACTTGCCTTTCTGAATAAAAATTTTCCTGTAGTTGCTCATCTTGTCTCCTTCCCACTTTCACTGCTCTTCCAAAACTTAGCTTGATACGTTTGTGGTCACTACCCAGACTTCTGGAGCCGCATTCATCTATGTGCATTCCCCTGAGGCTATCATACATCCTATGCGACATCAGTGCGTAATCTATCGTCGACTGCAACCTTCCTACCTCCCATGTTATTTGCCCTTCACACTTCTCAGTACTGTCGCAAATGATCAAATCAAGCCTTTCACACATATTCATGATCATTTTGCCTGTCGGGTCAGTGTACCCATCTATATCTTCTATGTGCGCATTCATATCTTCTAGTATAATTATCTCACACTCTCCTCCAAATTCTCCCATGTCCTTTGATATACACTTCATGATTGCCTAGTTTTCCTTTATGGCCTTTGCTCCCGTCCACAACTACACCAAACCAAGGAGTGTCATCTGCCCAGCTACTTTCCCTCTTAACCATAAATGTTTCATGCATCCCTGCCTAACTCTTTGCCAACCCATACTTTTATGTATGAATGTACCAATTCCACGCCCCCTCTTTTCTGGCTCCTGTTCTACTACAATATTCTCATACGTAGTCAGGATTGAGAGGTGGTTGCTCCATGTCGCGAAGATGTGTCTTCACAACCCCATATACCATCAGCTCCTCCTGCCTCAACTGCTCTTCTATCTCTTCCCACTTTAACCTATTCCTGCTACCCTGCATGTTAATATAGCCTACGTCTGACTTAGCTCGGCCCTTGTGCTTACGTCGATTTCTTTTCTCACGGACTTCGTGTGGCTTGAATATTTGTGCCCCTTTAGAGCCGTCTTTGGCTGCACTGTTGGCCCCAGGGCTCTGGGTCCCCCTAAAAAAGCTGTGGCTTGACGACCGATTCTATTACCAACCCTCCTGCCCGTCGCACCACTGTAATGAATGCCATCCTGTGCAAATGGGTGAGTGCCGGGCTCGTACACATCTTGGTTCACATCCACACGAACGCATGCACACACCCCACCCGCCGAGAGAACCTGAGGTTGCCTGACCCACTGTTAACCAAAAGCCACAGCACGCCACACGCCAAAAAAAAAATGCCCAGAGAACCATATTTAACTCTGCAAAGAACCTCATGTTGCCTGACCTACCATTCTCCAAAAGCCATAGCTTCGTACGGATCCAAGCCAAGTTGGGTGGAAATAGCGTTCGCGCCATTTTCACCGGGTCGTAGCAGTGACTGCCATAAATGTGACAGGCGCCATTTTCTTTTTACTCCTAGGATCTGACTAGCCTTGGCTTAAGTTTCTACACGGTTGGTTACAGCGTCGTGAAACAAAGTAACCAACTAAACTCAACGGCAGCGTAATACAATTATTTCTACATTTAATTCTTCTCGGAGGTATATGCAGCTTGTAAACGCGTGTTTATTTTTCTATCACAACTCTACAATTGCTTACTATAGAACATGGTGTGATCGACATAATTCGAGTGAAATGTCATTCATTTTGGAAATGTAGCAACTCCGCTCCCCCCCTCCCCCCCAAAAAAATGTTCTAAACTGAATGCCTTCACTACCGAATGTCATTTTTTGTGCCCATGTGGCATGGGTAGACTTCATAGGCTACGAAGGGGCATTCAATTCAGTAGAGATATCTGCAGTTTTAAAAGCATTAAATTGGCAAGGGGTACCTAAATTCTTTACGCCAATGCCATAGCCGGCATCTACAAAGACACCACATCTACCCTAATTCTTCACAAGAAAAGCGACAAAATTGCGATTGATGATGGAGTACGACAAAAAAACACTACATTACCAATGTTCTTCATCACATGCTTGGAAAGGGTAATTAAGCAGCTAAACTGGAAGGAAATGGGAATAATGGGAATAATGGTCGATGGATAATGGCTTAAGTACCCTACGATTTGCAGAAATCACGCTCTTCAGTAACGAGAGCAGTGAAAGGCAAGAAATGTTTGAGGAATTAAACTGAGAAAGTATTGAGGTAAGCCTCTAAATGAACATGGTGAGAACAAAGATGATGCTGAATGGCCTGGTAAAACAGAAAGAATTGAAGATCGAAAACCATGCATTGGAGTGCAGGCTAAAATAAGTGTAACTAGGACAACTACTCACAGCAAAACCTAATCACAAAAAAAGAAATCCATCAAAGAATAATAATGGGCTCGATCGTATTTGGCAGGCACTCTTAAATGATGTCAGAAAGTCTGCAACTATCATTAAAGTGAAAAGAGTAAACCACTGCATACTACCAGTTTTTATGTATGGGCTGAAAAATGGGGATCAACAAAGCAACTGGAGCAAATGCTGAGGACCACACAGAGAAATAACACTGAGGCATCGGGAGGACAGCAGAATCGGTTAGAGAACAGGTGGGAGTTGCAGATATCCTAGCTGACATCAAGTGAAAAAAAAAAGTGAACCTGGGCTTGTCACGTAATGCGTAGAACAGACAACTGGTGGATGGTAAGAATGGTTACCAAGGCATGAAAAACGCAGTTTGAGGATGCAGAGAGTTAGGTGGAGTGAGAAAATTGGGAAGTTTGCAGGGTTGAAATTGAATTGGCTCGCACAGGATAGGGTAAACAGGAGATCATTGGGAGATGTCTTTGTCCGGCAGTGAATTAATACAGGTTGAGAATGAAAATTATAAAAAAAATCATCTTACCAGCGAGTACTCGCCACTGATTGTCTCATAATAATGAATAAAGCAGCGTTTATTTCAGCAAGGTCAACGAAGAAAAATAATTAGTAAACATAATCATTAATTTTGTGGCATGTGCTTCACTTCGGTAGCTTCCACACTGCTGTCAAGAGAAGTTGTTGCCGAGTATAGTTGGTGATATGTAGCTGACAGCTTTTTAACGCAGAGTAAACAACACAAAGAGCATTGTAGTACATATTTGCTGGTATGGACAGGAATATAAGTGCGCGTTGGCTTTCTTTTTTTTACTGTACATATTCAGTACATGCGATTGGGAGGGGGGTAATTCGGAAATAACCACACACAGTCTTTGTGGCGCAAGTTCTGTGCTGTAGAGCTGGTGCTAGATGTCAGCGAGCGTTTGCAGCAAGGGTGTGTCAAGGCACCCTTGCGGCAAAAGTGTCGTGCACTTTTGTGAAGTTCAGAATTAGACAGTATGATTCTCTCCTGTTGATTAACAATGCAGTGAATAAATGCACGAGAAATGTCCTAGTAATTGTTTCGTGATAAGCAGGTATTTTCTGAGTTGATGCTGCCACACACTGAGACACCAAACGGAGTTTAACTGAATAGGCCTTTTCTCTGTGCTGGTTGACTTTGTGCCCAACAAACATTCAATACCGTAACATAATGTCGGCGTAACGCAACTGCCTGTCAGTGAAGCTGATAATAGAACATTGATTATCTGATAGCTTGTGTATGAGACAACTTTCTTCAGAGATAAATTTTATTGGCTCTTAAGGGGTCATCACAAATGGTCCACAGGCTCCTTTCAGTCTCTCCACTATCTGGATCACCTTTGTGGAAATACCAGCTGCACAAAAAGACAGCAGAAGCAACAAAGACAAGAGAAAAAACACGGACAAGAATCAACTAACATTATTTGAATGAGAACGTGAAGAAACCGATATGAGCATGGGCACACACAGCAATTTTAGCAGCACTCACACAGAAAGGCCCCCTATCACTACATGCTAGAATTTCTATCACTATACTGGAGCTGTTTGTCATTCAGGAACAGGGATGGCATGCTCACACACTAATCAGGACTAAAAAATTTGTACATATGAAACGCTGCAATAGTTCTGCGCTTCTTCTGTGTATCAGCCCTTCCAGTCAACAAAACATTGCTCAATGTAGGGTCGCAAACACACGCCTTGCATTAAATCAGTAGATTTCCACCTGTGCCTGTCTGATACGCAGACGCGGCACGAAATTACTATTAGCGTTTCAGATGTACAGACTTGGTCCTGATAAGTAAGGCGCCTCAACGTGCTCCTTTGGAACGGGGTGGAAACGCTTCTTTTGTGAATGCCACAATGTTTCAAAGGTTCACTGGCATTGCCTGGCATGCAGAGAGGGATCACTTTCAGCGAAATGCTTGATAATTTGGTTGAATTGATCCCTTCTGGGTGTAGGCCTTACACATACAACAAATATATTAGGCGCACTATTTATTACAGACAAAGCATTAGATGGCGAAATAAAGGCATTTGCAGCGTTCTATCTCAATAGCTATGTAGGTCCCCGTGCTTTCGTTGCTGGTTGATTGAGTTGACGAGTACCAAAACTGACATCATGACAACAGTATGCGAGAAACATAATTGACTGCTCATTAGATGAAAATTATGAATTGTACGCCATGACATGCTTAACATGGTCAAGGAGCTACAACGGCCGTTTGGGGAACTTCGTATTAACCAAAATTGACATGGTATGATAAGAGCACGAGGAAAATATATGAGGCTGGCACTAACTCGAAAACCTTGTCGTACATGTCATATGGGTCATTGGATACAGGACCTGGTCATGGAGCTCTTAAGGCCACTTTATTTACTTGATGTGTACCAAAACTGACATTGCATAGTAGGAGCGTATCGCTAACATGAAAGACTGGTCCTAACACGAGAATCATGCTATCCATGTCATGTGTGCCATGACACACATGACGCAGTCATAATGATGTAGCGCCCATTCTTTTAACTCTATGTATACTAAAATTGACAGAGCATGTTAACAGCATAAGACGAAAAAATGTGGTCAAATGCTACAAATATTTGTTGTGCATGTCATGTATGCGATGACGTATATAAGAAGCAGTCATGTAGCTGTAATAGTGACTTATTGAATACCAAGTTTTACTTGGTATAAAGGATTACGAATAACATAAATTGCTGATCATAACATGAAAACCTTGTCATGTAGGCATGACATACAGGGGGATTCAAGAAATGTGTCCAATATTCTCTAAAACTTACAGAAAGGCGGTGTCCGCGTCCTTGCGGCGTTGCATTTCCTGTGACAGAAGGGATCTTCAGATGCGTACAAACAATAACTACGGCAGTAAATGTAGAAATTAACACAATTAACTTTTTAACCACTGGTGATAGCCGTTCGAGTCATATGGGGGGATTCAGGCCCTTCCTACGAGTAGTCCATAGCCACATTGAAATTTCAGAAAAGGGGCCCCTGGTAATCACCGCGGAACAATGCGATGAGCCTAATTTAGCTGGAGAAACTGAAACCGGCCCACCAAACAGCGTATCTACTATTCACTTCGACAACGCCTCCAGTGACGACACTGTTTCCCTCACCGTTATCAACCATCAATTTGGATACTTCGCACTTCGCTTAGAGGCCGCTTATCAACGCTTGCTTATTCTTCTCGCCTAATGCCAGGGAAACAGTGCCGTCATTGAGAGTGTTGTTGAAGTGAATGGTAGGTGTGCTGTTTGCTGAAACAGTTTCCATTTTACCAGCTCAATTGGCCAGGTTGCATCACTCTGCGGTGGTTACCAGGGGCCGCTCTTCCAAAATTTCAATGTGGCTATGAGCTATTCGTAGGAAGGGCCTGAATTTGACTCGACTGGCTATCACCACTGGTTAAAAGGTAGTTGTGCTAATTTCTATATTACTGCCGTAATTGTGTTTGTATGCATCTAAAGATTCTTGTGTCATAGGAAAGGCGACGCCACAAGAAGCATGCAACCTCTTTTCTGTGAATTAAAAAAATATTGGACACATTTCTGAAAACACCCTGTATGTACATCACCCTGTCATGGAGTTCAAACAGCCACTTTATTAATTTGGTGTCTACCATTATTGACACATGATAAGAAGGCATAACTACCATAAGGGATAGGCCCTAAAACAAAAAACCATGTTATGCATGTCATATCAACCATGACACACATGACCAAGTCACGGGACTTCAATGGCCCCCTTTTTTATCTAGATTGATTGATATGTAAGGTTTAACGTCCCAAAACCACCACATGATTATGAGAGATGCGGTAGTGGAGGGCTCAGGAAATTTCGATTGCCTAGGGTTCTTTAACGTGCACCAAAATCTGAGCACACGGGCCTACAACATTGCCGCCTCAATCGGAAATGCAGCCGCCGCAGCCGGGATTCGAAAACATGACCTGCGGGTCAGCAGCCGAATACCTTAGCCACTAGACCACCGCGGCGGGGCTGCACTAAACTTTGTCAGTTTTATGCAGTAAGATTGTAATGAAATTTGACATGATTAATGTTTAACATCTTCTGAATTCAAATAAACAACTTTCAGGAGTTTACATAAGCATATTCACCTAGATAATTTGAAAAGTCAATACCAATATTGACATGGCAAAGTAGGAGAGTGTGACTAATATATACGACTAGTAATAACATATAAAGCAGATTAGCTTAACAGCATTAGGATTAGGTTATTCTGCCTCAATATAGATCGACTTAATATGACCATGCTTTACATCTAACAGGCTAGACGACCTCAACTCACTACTCCGAATTGTCTAGCTTGTGATTAGCTTAATGTGGATTACCTTAATGCGAACTCATCCACATTGCTTTAGTTTTGTCATATTCAGTTAACCAAATGGCTAGGCAATCTGAACTCACTCTGGTTTCAGTTTTGAGCAGCTTAGTTCGCTTTAATTCGGACTGGGTTCATGTGGCCATGCTCAAGCATCCAACAGGTAAGAAAGTGTTACTTCAATTTCGCTTGCTTGTGAGTAGCTTAATGCAGATTAGTTGAATCTTGATTAATCCACAGTGTTGTGCGGTCATACTCTATCATCCGACTGACTAGACAAACTGAATTTACTCAAAACGGCTGGTTCACGATTACTATATTCTAGATTAGCTTATTCGAGGCTAGAAAAATCCGACTTAATGTATATTGTCTTATTGTGAACTTACTCAGTCAACTAATCGCTAGGGCTCAAGATTAGTTTAATTCGAATTAGCTTAATGAGGCTTAACAGGATGGACTTAACTTGATTATGCTCCGGCATCTGCCAGGTAAGACAATCTCAACTCTCTCCAAATCCACGTGCTCACGATCAGCTTACTGTGGAATAGCTTAATCCAGCTTAATCCACATGACGTTATGTAGCCATAATCTGTCCTTCAACTGTCTAGGCATTGTCAAGTAACTCAAAATTGAATGGTTCAAGATTCGGATTACCTTAATTCAGCTAACTCAAATTTGATCTGATCAGCTTAATGTTATCATATGCAGTCACTCGAAACGGCTAGTCGTTTTCAATTCTCTCAACAGACTGGTTCAACCTTTAGCTTAACCCGCATTTATTTAGACCTTACTAAATAATAACTAATAAAGTTCTTTGTCTGTCTGTCTGTCTGTCTGTCTGTCTGTCTGTCTGTCTGTCTGTCTGTCTGTCTGTCTGTCTGTCTGTCTGTCTGTCTACTAAATACTAAACAACATAGCCTTTTCGGGTCTTTCAACCTCATCTCATCTTGGACCGCATAATCGTGATCCGATATGATCTCCACTAATATTGCCTAATCCCACTTTATGAGTGTCTGTCAGTGTAGATTGATATCGACTAGAATTAAATTTGTTTGTGCAAACTGAATTATGCTCCGACATATAATGGCTTAACTAGGCTTTTTCTATGCGTACCCTGGTTTAGTTTGACAGCCTAAGTGGTATCAATGAGTATCACTCAGTATTTATTTGTAACGATTTATATTGTTTTGACTATGCTTATTTAGCATGATCTATGAGATACTTGTTTTGACCAATATCTAAGCCTATTGACAAGATAGCAAAAGCATCTATTCACTCCGCATGGCTTACCGAAAAGCCTAATATCATCTTTGTAAAAGCAGCTTCACGTGGTGACTATACGTGGCAATGTATAGCGAGACAAGCAAGGATTTCTTTAACAGCATGCTCGCTGCTATAGTGATTTAAAGATGCGCTGTGACATGCTGGACACAAGTCAACAACAAACCTTAGTTGCAGATATTTGTGCTGCTGGTCTGACGCCAGCGCCATACCACGCTGGTCTAGTGGCTAAGGTACTTGGCTGCTGACCCGCAGGTCAAGGGATGAAATCCCGGCTGCGGCAGCTGGATTTTCGATGGAGGCGAAAATGCTGTAGACCTGTGTACTCAGATTTGGATGCATGTTAAATATTCCCATGTGGTCGAAATATGTGGAGCCTTCCACTACGGCGTCTCTCATTATCATAAGGTGGCTTTGGGACGTTAAACCTCACATACCATCATCATTCAATGCCAACATGCGCGTTTCACTTATGAGTGCCGTTCCTTTCTTCGCGAAAGGAAAGAGAAATATCCTCTGACCTTTCGCCTGTGAACTAGTATACAGTGTCACACAGAAGACTGTCATAGCGACCAAAAAACGGATTTCCATACGTGAAGAGCAACATTCACTCGTATAGACCGCTAACCAAAACATCTGTGTTTTACAGGTTGGTGATGCAGGCACTGAAATGACAAATAGGAACTTGGGCAGAGTAAAATAAAAATATGAAAGAATTTCAGAGTGGATTCCCAATCGACAGGCGGTTAGGCGATAACCTGTTTTTTCTTAATCAGTGTATAGAAATATGTGCAATAGAGAACAGCTTATCTGGACATCACTGGGGCGTATGACAACGTTAATCAGGAATTTTCGTGGGACATATTGAAGGAAGTAGACGTAGGTGACGGCTACATTCAAATTTTTAGAGATATAAATCAAGAAAATACAGTTTGCACACAATAGGAAGGAATAAGTAGCAATGGCAGCGTTGAAGTGAGCAAGCGGCTGAGACTGTGGTGTCCTTTGTCCCAGCTGTTATAGGATATACAGAGGCTGGCAGACATATGCGGAATGAAAGGCGAGGCTCTAGGATTAGTAATAATTGCAACAAAACGTAGATTGATGGTATTCAATGATCATGAAGAACAGGTTGTCTCAATACAGGGCCAAGAAATACCGAGGGTAAGCGAGTACGAGTACCTCCGGGTATGGGTAGATGAGGGAGATATACTGTCACGGGTATAGAAAGGTACCTCAGGCACGGGTGCAGAATTGACGCGAACGGAATGAAGACGACGATGTTGTTGTGGGGCTGTGTCTGAACTGCCCTGTTGTCCTGCATCCTTGCATACTGTGTGCAGTGTTAGCTCATTCGGTGTTCACTTATTAAATACTCCCCGTTACATGGTGGGAGTGCTGGGTAACATTCCGACTCTGTATCTCCGTAGCGGACGTCAGCTTCGTCCAGCCACGGTGCCTGAAGGCAGTGCGCTGTCCGTTCATTCTACGCCTGCTCCGTCACCTGTGATCCCTTCCCATCTTCTTAATCCAGGTACATTTTGCGGCACCGACACAACTGACGTTGACGAGTGGCTCATTCTTGCTGCGCGTCAGCAAGCAAAACAGGTGGGATGAGACGCTTATGCTGGCCAACATCATCTCTTACCTGCGCGGTAGTGCACGCGCCTGGTACGAGACGCACGAGGAAGGCCTGACGAGTTGAGACTTGTGCAAGAAGAAGCTCCGTGACTTGTTCGGCCGGTCAGTTGCTCGACAAATGGCAGCCAGGCAAAAACTTGCGTCACGAGATCAATCTTCCACTGAGTCGTACGTCACCTATATCCAAGACGTGCTCGCCTTGTGTCGGAAGGTGGAAAAAGACATGACCGAACTAGACAAGGTCAGTAATGTGTTGAAAGGCATAGCCGACGATGACTTCAACATTCTGATATGCAAGACCTGTACCACCATTGACTCAATTGTCAGTGAATGTCGGTGGTTCGAACAAGCGAAAAGCAGGAGAATCACTCGACGTTTTTCCCGACGCCCGAACACCGCTGCGACTTCTTCCTGCGAGGATCCTGTGGTGCCCCGTTCATTCGTGAATCCTCCAAACATCATAAGAATTGTCCGCCAGGAGCTGGAAGCCATGGCTCCTTCCGCTTATCGACCCCCTGTGCCTGACAACTCGGCCCCAATATCTCTTATTCATGCTGCTGTGCGACAAGAGTTTGCAAAACTCCCCGAAACTCCAGCCAAAACTCTAATTCCCCAAAACTTCAGCCACACACTGCAGCCCATAAATCCTAACGCTCACTACCACGCCACCCCACTTGTTGCTGCTGCCGTGTCGGTCCCACGGTTCTCATCGCGCTACCGAAATCCATCTGAGTGGCGCACACAAGGTGATCGGTCAGTATGCTTCTCTTGCCATCGCGTTGGCCCCATTTCCCGCCCCTGCCGCAACAGATGGCCTTTCCGGCAACGTTTTTTAGACGACCACCGACAGGATCGTGGGCCGTATTTGCCACCTCGTTTTGCCGATGACCATCTCCAGGACCTGCCACCTAGCCGTTCTACGCAACGCTCCGAACCTTCCTACGCCGATGTCGTCGCCCAGAGAACCCAGTCCAGCCGCTCGCCGTTACCTCAAGGTCGCCAGCCCCGCTCCTATCAACGCCGTCGCTCCCCGTCACCGGCGTATTCTGGGCAGTTCTCGGGAAACTAACAGATGCAGCTCCTGGAGGTGGCGCTGCATTGAAAACTCGAACCGAAAAACCTCTACCGACCACTAATTCCAGACGAAATTTACTTGGTGTTATTATCGATGGCCTGACCGTTACAGCTTTAATAGACACTGGTGCCCACATATCCGTTATGAGTTCACGTCTGCGATCCCGCCTGAAAGAGTTCTTACCCCTGCCATGTTTCGACTGTGTGAGTAGCCGACGGCAGCCGAACATCAGTTCTTGGTATGTGCACTGCCAGCGTCACTGTTGCCGGCCCTCACACTTCAGTCCTCTTCGCTGTTCTAGACGCTTGCACACACGACGTGATTCTCGGCATCGACTTCTTGACCGCGCATTCAGCCCTCATTGATTATTCAACCGGCACTTTACAACTAAAGTTGCCTTTGTACTCTGATATCCTCCCTGCGGCTCGCACACGGCTACGGTTTGTGGAGCATCTACGATTACGGCCTCAGGCCGATGTGTACCTTTCTATGTCACCATTCTCACCTGTTCCTGATGGCGAATACTTGGCAGCTCCACCCATTGACCTGATTATTTCCCCGAACATCATACTTCCTCATACTATAGTGAGAATCAGCGACAACAAGACGCTTCTCCCTGTCCCCAACTTTGCCGTGTTCGACCCAGGTTTTTCCTCAAGGTATTGCCTTAGCAGAACTCTCCACTCTGGAGCAATGTACAATTTTATCTTTCATTCTTGACATCAAGACCGTAGCCGAACCTGTCGCAGCCGCACAGGATAGAGCTTTCCTAGACAAAGTGATATCAAACGACCTGTTGCCGTCCCAAGTTGAAACGCTCCGTGGTCTTCTATTTTCTTACCTCGACATTTTGGGTATCAACGACCGATCTTTGGGCCACACGAGCGTCGTAGCCCACCGTATCGACACTGGCGACACCAGTACCCTGCATAAGCGTCCTTACCGTGAGCCCCGTTCAGAGCGCCAAATAATCCAGAAGGAGGTAGAGAAAATGCTCGACAAAGACGTCATTGAGCCTTCAACCAGTCCTTGGGCATCACCTGTTGTGCTTGTTAAAAAAAGGAAAACACCTGGCGGTTCGGCGTCGACTATCGTCATCTCTATCGAATAACCAGGAAGGATGTCTGTCCTCTACCTCGAATTCATGATGCGCTTGACTGCCTTCATGGTGCCAAGTATTTCTCTTTTCTGGACCTACGGTCTGGACATTGGCAAATTTCAGTCGTTGACCATGACCGCGAGAAGATGGAATTTATCACACCCGACAGGCTTTATCAGTTTAAAGTCATTCCTATTGGGTTGTGCAATGCGCCAGCAACTTTTGAATGCATGATGGACTCCCTTCATCGCGGTTTTAAATGGTCGACGTTCCTGTGCTATCTAGACGATGTCATAGTTTTCTCGCCAACCTTCGAAAGCCATCTTCCACGTCTGTCGGCCATCCTTGACGTTTTTCGCTGTGCTGGCCTCCAGCTTAACGCATCTAAATGCACCTTCGGGCACCGTCAGATAAAGCTACTTGGCCACCTTGTTGACGCTGCTGGTGTACGACCCAACCCTGCTAAAGTCCGCGCGGTGCGCAAGTTTCCCGTCTCACGTTCCACGCAAGAAGTTAGCAGCTTTTTGGAACTCTGTTCATATTTCCGCCGTTTTGTCAGCAACTTCGCGGAAAACGCTCAGCCCTTCAGATCTCCTAAAAAAAAAACGTGGCTTTATTCCTGGCGTGAAGACCAAGAACATTCCTTTGCGTCGTTGATTTCAGTGCTCATATCTCCACCTGTGTTGGCTCATTTTAACCCAGCCGCTCCAACGTAGCTACGCACCGACGCAAGTGGCCATGGCATAGGGGCAATACTCGCACAAATGCAGAACGGCACAAACCGTGTCATAGCGTACGCCAGCCGCCAACTTTCTCAGTCGGAAAGGAACTATTCAATTACTGAGCGAGAGTGCCTGACCCTCATCTGGGCTATCACAAAATTTCGTCCGTACCTATATGGACGCACGTTCGCAGTCATCACAGACCACCATGCGCTTTGCTGGCTGTCAACCCTTAAGGATCCCACAGGAAGACTCAGGTGATGGGCATTGCGGTTTCAGGAGTACACGTTCTCTGTAGTGTACAAGTCTGGCAAGCTTCACAGCGATACCGACTGCTTATCTCGGCACCCTGTTGATCCTCTTGACTCCTCTGAGTTAGAAGCTGATGCTAACATCCTAGCCGTAACAGATTTTCTCCAAATAGCCGACGAACAACGCCGAGATACATCGCTGCTATCAATGATTGACCGTCTTCAATCCGGCCATAAAGACTCTTCACTGAGCCTATTTTTTCTTCAAGACAACGTTTTGTACCGTCGCAACTTACAGACCGATGACGCGGAACTTTTATTCGTCGTCCCACGTCATCTGCGCAAGGACATCTTGCAAGAACTTCACAACGCCCCAACTGTCGGACATTTAGGTGTCTCCAGAACTTATGATCGCGTCCGCAAACGGGTATTCTGGAAGGGCCTTTATCGTTCCGTTCGCCGCTACGTTGCAGCGTGTGAGCTGTGCGAGCATCGGAAGAAGCCTACGTCTCTCCCTGCCGGTCACCTTCAACCTATCGAAGTCCCAGCCAAGCCGTTTCATCATGTGAGTTTGGATTTGTTAGGTCCCTCCCCAACATCGGCAACGGGAAACAAATGGATAGCAGTAGCTACGGATTATGCCACTCGGTATGCAATTACTCGAGCGCTACCGACCATCTGCGCAACGGACGTCGCAGATTTCCTACTCTATGACATCATCCTTCAGCATGGCGCTCCTTCTCACCTACCCACGGACCGTGGCCGCTGCTTCCTGTATCGTGTGTTTGACGACCTCCTTCGATCCTGTGCTACGCGGTACAACTTTACGACTTTTTACCATCCTCGACCAACGGACTTACTGAGTGCCTCAACCGCACACTGACGGACATGCTTGCTATGTAGGTTTCTGACGATCACACCAATTGGGACACTGCCCTTCCGTTCGTAACATTCGCCTACAACTCTTCCCATCATGAAACTTCCGGCAACTCACCATTTTATCTTCTCTTTGGCCGTGATCCTTTACTACCTTTTGATACCCTGCTTGCGCATGACCTTCCGTCTACCACTTCGTACGCACAAGATGCCATCTCCCGTGCTCTGATCACACGTACAGTAGCCCGGGCCAGATTCTCATCGTCCCAGAGAGCACAAAAGTCGCTCTACGACAGTCGACATAAAAATGTCGATGTTTCTCCGGGCTCTCTCGTGCTACTGTGGCTGCCATTCCGTTGTGTCGGCCTGTGCGAGAAACTTTCATCGCAATACGTTGGACCTTACCGAGTTCTGCGCAAAGTCACACCTGTCACCTATGAAATTTCTCCCACTACGAACCTCACTGTTACATCCAGAAGTGACATTGTGCATGTGTCTTGACTGAATCCCTATCACAGTGACCCGTCCGTTTAATAACAGCAGCCACCGGGGCGGTGCTTTGCCGCCCGCGGTAATGTCACGGGTATACAAAGGTATTTCAGGCACGGGTGCAGAAATGACGCAGACGGAATGAAGACGACGTTGTTCTTGTGGGGCTGTGTTTGAATTGCCCTCTTGTCCTGCATCCTTGCATACTGTGTGCAGTGCTAGCCCACCTGGCGTTCGCTTAATAAGTACTCCCCGTTTCAATATATATGGAGGTACAAAAAATACATCGGCAACAAAGGGAAAGAGGATTGTTATAATGAAGCACACAGCATTATTGGGGTATAATAGGTACGAAGTACCTTGAGGTATGTGGAAATGCGTAATGGTTCCAGAGCCTGAATTTGGAGACTCAGTGGTGTGCATTAAGATAGAGGCGCGATCAGCAAGAGATGTAGATCAAAGGACCGTGGGACGCCTCGCATTGAGCGCTCACCGGGAACACGACGAATGAGGCTATAAAGAGGGATATGGGATGGACAGGCTTTAAAGTAAGAGAAGCTCAAAGCAAAATTACATTTGGAGCAAGTCTTAGGAAAATGAAGGAGAGTAGATGGGCAGAGTATTCAGGTATTTGTATAGTAAGCGGGTGGATACAAAGCGAGAAAAAGAACTGGGAGGGCCACCAGTAAATATACGGCTGACAGTGTTGACGACATGGCAACAAGGAGCATTAGGCAAAAAGACAGAGGTGAAAAGCATTCATTGGATGACAGCGATAGAAAAGAAGCTGGCTCTCAGTAACTAACAAAAGGGCGAAAACAAAATAAGGTGGGAGAGGTTTTATGATAATTCAAGGGAAATCGCTTTACTGTTCCATGTGAGGTTGGGTTGCCTTAGAACACATAGTCATAAAGTGAGATTCAATAAAGAAGAGAACAACGTACAAGACGTGGGTGACCTTTGGAAAGGATGGAACAGGTTCTAATTGAATGTGGTGATATCCAGCCAGGTATACGCGTGTGTACAGGCCTACATGAGGCTTTTTGTTTTAGGGGTAACGATGGAAAGCTGAACGCGTCCGCCACAGAAGCATGTAAGAGAGGGTTAGAGTATTGGTGGCAGAGAAGTAGAGATACCCGACAGAAATAGTGGAAAATTGGGATCATTCTGCCTGAACAGGCTGACAGATGGACCATGAATTTATATTTTTCTTTGTTATAACAAGATTGATTTAACCGAAGTAGATGAGGCATTAGGTCAACGTAAAAAGAAAGTGTTCATCTTTTTCTTGCGAGCTTCATGGCACACACGTCACCGCTCGTAGCACCAATCCACCCAAATTTTTTTCGTTTTGTGAGCCTGGGGACACATGTCACTTCCCCGTTATAAAAGGGACGCTCATAGAAGCGTTGCGCAAATACATGGGATGAGTAAGGGCCATTCGCAATGTACTCCTGCGCTGCGGCGCTGCCGTACCAGACCCTGTTCTTTTTACTCCAGCTACTACAGGGCGAGGGTGCAGGTATACCGACCACGTAAATTTTTGTAGTACAGCTTAGACCTTTTTTACTTAGGGCAGTATTCGACGTACTCCACGTTCTGTATTTAATGAGTCAGACAATTCAGTTACTCGTGGACACTGAAGAATTCATCTAAAAAAGACTGTAAAAAATACACGATCAAAGAGACTGTAAAATGTTCAGGATTCGGGGTGCGTTTAAAAATGGAGGGTGGTGCGGCTGTGAATGCCGAAGAAGCTGATACCAAGTTTGAAGAAAGCGTGGCCGAGAAAAAAATTGAGAAAATGATGGTTGCCCAGAGTGAACTGAAGATGAGAATCGCTGAGCTAAAGACTGCGTTGGCGACAGAGCAAAAAAAAAAAAAAGAACCGAAAGCTATGGGAGAAAGGCTTAGGTCAGCTGAGCAGACATTAGCGAAGGTGGTTAAGATGAACAAAAGAGCATCGAATGGCAAGAACGATAGGGCAACGGTACCCAGAACGGCAAAGAAGAAAGAAAAAACAGGTTCGAAAAAAAGAGGCTCAAACAGTTCAATGGTCACAAGACCTAGCTTCCGTAAAGTAGTTGTGGGGGTGGCAGAGGACAAAGCAGCTGGAATTACTAGCGCAAAAAACCTCCAGCTGCGGGACACTCAAGCAGAAAAGTCAGATCACGTGATAATTGCCGGAAACTCGAATTCAAATTCATGTGCAGAAGCAATGAAAGAAAGAGTAAGAGGCGACAAGATGGATGTTCCCAGGGCAGAAGCTGGAAGCAGTGATTAGGCAAGCGAGCGTAAAACTCACAACTTATGCTAATGAACAAAACCTTGTAATAATTGTGGATGGTCTAAACGATGTCTTGAATGAAGAATCGGCAGGACTAGCGACCACTTTCGCAAAAAGGGTCGATGGCATGCGCGCCATCTTCCCTTAGGTACAGGTACTGGTATGCACGATACTGGGGGCACCGGTGCGTGACGGCAACCTGCAAAGAGTGGTGGTCGACGCGAACAAGGAGACCTGACAGATGAGTCATGTCTGACATGACATGACATGACATGTGTCATTAGGTTTTGAGGTAGTTTAAATAAACAGACAGGTGAGGTGGTTTTCAATGAGACAGAATTCACTTTGATAGGAGACTAGATAGTGAGATGGGTGTGACGCAGGACGCACAGTAGCCTTTTTAGGGGCACAAGCCCTTCGGTGTCTAGGTCAGCTAGTAACGAGGAAAACGACCATGGGGACTTTTTGATAGGTAGTGTAGCGAAAAACCAGAGCATAGGTAAAACAAAGGAGAAGGCACGTGTTGCAATTAGTTACAGTAACATGCAAGTTGGCAGAAAAAAGCAAAATGTTAGAGATTTAAGAGCAGTTAAACAAGGAACAAATAGGTGTGTATGCGGTTACGGAAACACACCTTATAGAGACTTGGAAGAGCCGCCAGATATTCTGAATTATACTTGGGAAGGATACAACCAGATCATGTCAGAAAGGACAGGTGGCGGTGTTAGAATGCTAATCCATAGCAAATACAAACGGGATAGAGTGAAGGAACCGCGTTCAGAGCACCTCCGGGTTTTGAGCACAGTAGGGTGAAAAAAAAAAACGTGGATAGTTGTTGCTGAGTTGTGGATGGAGAATATCTGCAAGGAACATGTTTTGGAGATAGCGAGTTACATACGCACCGATATCGAAGAATTTGGTTATGGGGCCAAAATAATCCTTCTAGGGGACATAAATGCTCGCATACAAGACCTTGACAGATATTCAGACACCAATGGCAGGTTATTGCTAGATCTCTGTGAGTAACATAGTCTCGAGATAGTTAATGCTGGGCCTAAGTGTGAAGGTTAGATCACGTGGGAAGTAAGACACAGGTAATAGATCATTGATTATTGCCTTACGAAAGATTGAATTTCTCCTATGACAAACTTAGAAAGACGAGAATAGATGAAGAAGGCAGCAACACCCATTGGTACAAAAGTGCTCGGCACAATGCTGGTCCAAGGTCGCTGGCCAACCTGGCCGACACTAGGCATAGGTTGGCTGTCGAGGTTTGCCCACATATGAAGATTGACACTGCCTCATGTTGGCCGATATTATAATTACCACCGTAGAGCCGACCTGGCCGGGTGGCAGCCTCTGTAGGGCCACGTTCGGCCCGATCAAAATTAATTAGTATGTGGCCAGCTAGCAGCCACCAAGGCATAGCCCGGCGGGGTGGGAGTTCTAGCTGCCTTCATTGTTTTATTATTTGCATGTGTACTGTATTATATATATATATATATATATATATATATATATATATATATATATATATATATATATATATATATATATATATATATATATATATGCAGGCACAACTACAAGCACACACCAAAAACGCGTCAGGTATGATTGCACCCCCTCCATAATATAGATCTTGCCACCAGCAGCAGCAACGGTAGTCCATAAATAATATGAACTATAGGAGCGTCAATCAAGCTCATGTCACACGTACATGGACGGAAAATTTCTTTATTTACCCAAGGTTTTTGCGTGAACGCTACTGAAAACTAGTGGATGTTTGTCACTGACACCTATGAAGCTGTGCGGTCGGCCGCATTTCTTATCTTGGGCTTTGACAAGCCATTTTCGACGACATTGCAGACGCCCTCTATCGATACATCAACATAATTTCAGCCTAGAAATACAAGAAAATTCACAATGGGATCAGCACACTACGCTTTGAAGCATCACTGCAACATTTTTAAGAAAAGAACTTTACATGCTTCCAAGCTAATAAGTATGACAAAAGGAATAGTTTGGGAGGCTCGTTTCTTTACTGAAACCAAGTAAACCAACGGACAATCTAGCCAAGCAAAAAATAAGTGAAACTACTTACTTTTTTAAACACTAGTGTAAATATTATGACCTGAGCTTAGAATAGCTAAATTGTTCGAAAAATGGGGCTTTCCGCCAGTGGGATTACAACCCACTGCCCTTGGAAACACATGTCTCCTGCTCTACAATTTAGTTAGAAGCAATGGAACTTCAATTGAGTGACAGCAGATGCAGCTATATTGCTAGCCTAAAAATGATGCAAGTGTAGAGAAGAAGAAGATTATGTGCCGAAGTGGGTCATGCCTTTAGCGAGAGGAGCCGAGCGCGAGCTATTCCCCCGAGCGTTGTGGTTCCTACGTCGGTTGCTGCCGCCCGCTTTCCGCATCAATAGACCTGCTGTGCAAGTATTACTTACGCCAATAAACCCCGTTTCAGAGTGGTGGAGGTGCGGGGTAACTCAACCTGGAACTCCGCGACAGGAAACTACCTGCCATCCCAGACATGACTGAAGAAAACACCCAGCAAGGTGCGACCACGCCTCCGATGGTCATCGTGCCCACTGCACTACGCATGCGCGATCCACATTTTTTCGACGGTACTGATGAGCAAGACGTAGAAGATTGGCTGTCGACATTTGAAAAGGTAGGCGCAAGCAACAAGTGGGACGACCCTTCGAAGCTGCAATATGTACCCTTCTACCTGAAAGAGGTAGTGAGTCTCTGGTTAAACAACCACTCTGAATTCGTCCCTTGGGGTGCCTTTAAGCTACACATTACCGATGTGTTCGGTCGCTCCGAGGTACGCAAGCTTCGTGCCGAACAGCGCCTACGGGGACGCGCACAGCTTCAGGGGGAAGGCTTCACAAGCTGCATCGAGGATGTGCTGGACTTGTGCAAGTGCCTTGACCCTTCAATGATCGAGGCAGACAAGATCAAACACATTTTGAAGGGGATAGACGACTACGCCTTCCAGATGCTGTTGGCCAAGGGCCGACGTACCGTGTCCGAACTCGCCACTCTTTGCCAAAGCTTCGAGGAGTTGCGCAAACAACGGTTCATGACACGGCGGCCAGCGGCTACCGATGAAACTCTCGTGGCATTGACCCTGGGTGGAGACCAAAGCACAATCATGTCGGAAATCAAACGATATGTGCGCGAGGAGGTGGCCCGACAACTTTCGTGCTTGTCGTATTTGCCAGCAACGGAACCCTCTTCTGAGCGTCTCGCGCCCGCCATCAGACAGGTAATACAGGCGCAAGTCTCTGAGGCACTGCCGTCCGTCTCTCAGACAGCACCCGTCCCCGCGCCATTGACTAACGCTGCTGTTGCTGCTACTCCACCACTCTGAAACAAGGTTTATTGGCGTAAGTAGTACTTGCACAGCAGGTGTATTGATGCGGAAAGCGGGCGGCAGCAACCGACGCAGGAATCACAACGCTCGCGGGAACAGCTCGCACTCGGCTCCTCTCGCTAAAGGCGTGACCCACTGCGGCACATAATCTTCTTCCTTGGGGCTCGCCAACTTACTATACTTCGTCACGTTGTATCAAAGGATAGAATTGGTCCCAACCCAGACAAACTTCGAGCCGTAGCCGACTTTCCGAAGCCGACTTCACTCAAAGAACTTAAGAGCTTCATAGGCTTGTGCTCGTATTTTCGCCGTTTTGTCCACAACTTTGCACCAATAATAGCCCCACTTACACAACTACTGTACGGTCCAGCTAATTTTTCTAACTGGACCCTGGTATGTGACAAATCTTTCCTTACACTCCGCCGCCTGCTTACGTCCCCACCCATTCTACGCCATTACGACCGAAGTGCCCCCACTGAAGTGCACACAGATACCAGTGGCGTTGGTCTGGGAGCAGTACCCGCGCAACGAAATCCCGGTGTTCCAGAGTACGTCGTCGCATACGCAAGCCGCGCACTCACAAAAGCGGAGATGAACTACTCAGTAACTGAAAAAGAATGCCTCGCAATTGTTTTGGCATTAAGCAAGTTTCGTCCTTACTTGTACGGACAGAGTTTCGACGTTGTGACCGATCACCACGCACTTTGTTGGTTGGCGTCGCTAAAATATCCTTCAGGTCGCCTTGGACGTTGGGCTCTTCGCCTACAAGAATTCGACATTCGTGTCGTCTACCGCTCAGGACGAAAACACTCTGATGCGGACGCCCTCTCACGATCACCAGTGAGATCCAGCGCAGACCTGCATTCGGACACCAACTTATCCATTGCTCCTATTTCCGTCACAAGCATGTAGTCTGAACAGCGGAAAAACCCATGCATAACATCTCTCCTTAACATTATTTCCGACTCTTCAACGTCTGCGTACCCACGCGCTCTTCGCCGCCAAGCCACACATTTCGCGATACGGGACCCGCAACTATACCGCAGAAATTACCGTAAATGGCTCTTGGTTATACCACGCCACTTGCGATCTGATGTCATTTTCATGCCAACCCACAACATGCTCACGCTGGTGTGTTAAAAACATATCAGCGGATCCGCCAGCGTTACTACTGGAGTAGTATGTGCACTTTTGTACAAAAATGCATTCGGTCCTGTTCATTATCCTAACAACGAAAGACAGCAGCCCATTCACCCGGATTATTACAGCCTCTACCGTGTCCAGCGCACCCTTTCGACCACGTTGGTATCGATCTATGTGGTCCCCTTCCTTACAGGATCATTGTCGCCGTCGACCATCTGATGAGGTATGCTGAAACAGCTCCACTACCTACGGCTGATGCACGTGACATAGCCAATTTCGTTTTGCGACGCTTCGTACTGCGTCACGGGGCACCACGTGAACTAATAAGTGATCGAGGGCGTGTACTTTTATCCGATGTTGCACAACAACTCCTTCAGGCATGCCGCACGGTGCACCACTCCTCTACAGCTTACCACCCACAGACCAACGGTCTAACTGAGCGCTTCAACCGAATGCTAGGAGACATGCTCGCCATGTGTGTCAATTCCAAGAAATCAAACTGGGATGTCATTCTGCCGTTTGTGACCTATGCGTACAACACCACGACGCAGTCAACCACAGGCTTCTCGCCTTTCTTTCTTCTATATGGGCGTGAGCCATGCTCCACCCTTGACACCATTTTCACGCTCAACCCTCTTTCTGAAATTGTACACCACGCTGAAGAGTGTGGTCAGTTGGCCCGATCATTCACCTCGGACAAGCAAGCACTCGCAAAAGACTGCCACTTTTGCCGTGGGTTCGCTCGTCTGGCTCCGACTGCCCTTCCACTCCCGAGGTCTGTTCTCTAAGCTTGCCCCCAAATTTCACGGTACTTATCGCGTCGTCGAACGTCGATCTCCTGTCACATACGTGATCGAGCTGGTCACGCCATCTACAGACAGGCGATGCCTTGGTCTTGAGACTGTTCACGTGAGTCGTCTCAAGCCCTATCACGACCCACTCTCAATCTCGTCACCTTGACTTGCCAGGATGGCTCGTCTTCGTCGCCGGGGTATTGTAGGGAGGAAGAAAAATATGTGCCGCAGTGGGTCACGCCTTTAGCGAGAGGAGTAGCGCGAGCTGTTCCCCTGAGCGTTGCGATTCCTGCGTCGGTTGCTGCCACCCGCTTTCCGCATCAATAGACCTGCTGTGCAAGTACTACTTACGCCAATAAACCCCGTTTCACAAGCAGTTTTATAGCACGCAAAACGAAAAAATGATCACTTATTCAAAGGTAGTATCCAAATTTAGCTTTGCCTGCAGTGGTAAGAGTTTCGCAAACCATGGAATGCTATTGTTATCACTCGAATAGTGGTTCAATGTACTCAGATACTGTGACACAAATACTGCGCTTTAATTAGAGAATCCTATGAGGTTGGTGTCAGGGTGTTAGCAATCGAACTGCGGTTCTGTATTCACTCAGAAGTATACAACCAAGCTTGCAGTTACCTTTGGCAGCAAAAGGAACGAAAACATGGTTTGGATGCACTGTTACAATCCCTACAAACTCCAGCCGGTGACTGCAGCGCCACAGCAAGTCGAGGCGTGAGCTGATACGAACACCTGAGTGCTAGGTTCTTTTCTGGCAACCGCATGTGGCCTAGCCCGCGTAATGCGCAGACATCCCTAGTCGCTTTAGTCCCTGGCGTTGCGCGGACGTTGACTACCCTTGCGCTTACTGTCCTGTGTGTTGTTAAGGGTCGAAGGAAGTTCGCTGATGGCATCCCACCGCTGCCACCAGTTGTTAAGGGTCGGAAGGAAGGTCTCAGGAGAAAGTTGCTTATGGCATCCCACCGCTGCCACCTGTTGTTAAGGGTCAGAAGGAGGAAGTTCGCTGACGCATCCCACCGCTGCCACCAGTTGTTGCGAATGGGGGTCTACCAAGTCTCTTGAGGTAGCGTGGTGTAACCGGGTGGAGGAAAAGAACGCTGACAAGAAGAGGATATGGAAAAAAACAGGTTTATGACACTATTTACACCTATTTACAGCACGGAAAGGTCAGTGGTTTCGCAAACCACGAGCGTGGTGGTTGAACTGTTACATGGTTCAGAGCAACGTCCAGCACTCTGCGGCGTCGTTTTAAGTCCTGTCGGGCTCCTCCTCTTTGGGTGGAACACCAATCACACACACACAACAGGTGAGGGGGACGTGCATGCATGGTCCACATGAACGTCCAATATTGAGTCGTGAACATTGCACTGCAACTTGGCGCCAGCGGCGCTCTTCCTCGTCATGTGTGTGCCGCTAGTCGAGAGGTCCCAAGCTCCTGACAGCATATATCAAAGGGTCCGCCGATTTGTTCGCTCAATTAGCGGGGCAATTTGCGGCGGCCGCCAGGGTCTCTTCCAAGGAAGATTCTGTGTTTGTTGTCCTCACTCGAACGGTTTACGGCGTCGTTGCGACATGACGTCTCATCCTCCAACTAACAGGGACAATGCCTGGCCGGTATAGGCAGCCGGCCGGTCGGCTACTTGATTGAGGATTAAAAGAGCGCCGCGCCCCCGTCAGCTCTGGCGCCGGTCACAACAGCTTTCCCCTCGCCAGATGAGTCACCGAGGTCATCAGGCACCGCTGGTGCTCGAACGGACGACGAAAGGGCCGCCGAAGGGGCTGAGAGCCTCCCCAGTAGACAGGCTTATGCACAACGGCGTCTGCCCAGACGATTCGCCGGGCCAAACGTAACAGTGTGTGGTTCGGTGTAGTAAGCGCTTCCTATATTTTGGTGTAGTGCGGCAGTTCGCATGATTGCGAAATTCTTCCTTGCATATGTGGTGATGCGTGAGTGATGGCTGATTCTTGACCACTCAATCCTCCAAAGGAAGGAGGGGGGGGATCGAGAGGCCGTGACTGTTTCTTGCAAGCGGTAGCGTTGAATGGTCATCATCCCCCATCGACTTGACGTGATTGCGCACAAGTGGTGGTTGTCTAGTGTATGTTGTGCGATGGTTTGTATGAAAAATTTGATTTCTTGCGAATGTGATACTACGTGAGTGTTGGATTTTCGTGCTAGCTATAGTGTTGAATTACTAACATCCCGCGTCAGCGCGATGATGCACGAATGTGTTTTGTGCAGATGTTAGTTCTGAATAATACCGTGGTCTCTGACGTACTGCACTGACAATACCGTTGTCACACGGGTTCTTGTTTGCTATATCGTCACCTTTTAAGTTCCCATTGGATTGACAGCTGCACTGTATTTGATCTGGTTTAGTTTGGGCCACGTGATGGTGACCGGTGTCACTTGAGTACTTTTGATCACGATCAACAAGTCTGTCGCTGCTGCGCGGTACAGCCTAATACGGATCGTATTTGGTGCTGACGCCCCCACTGCGATTAAAAGTACCCGTGTGACACTGGTATGAGTAGAGTGCGAATGCTCAAACTGTTCAGTTCTCTACGCTCTTGTGGCCTTTACCTCTTTTTTGGCTGCTCTGTGCATAAGTAGACGATCATGCAAGAAATGCAGTCTACTATATATACAAAGTTACTGTATCAAAGTTGTGCAGAAAAGGTGCATCACACTGAGTAGGTTTGTAATAATGGGACGTCCGCAAAGAAACACATGTACAAGTTTGGTTTCGCTAAATAAAGTATCACAAAAATTGAAGGAATTTTCATTCATGAAGTAGTGCGTCATTTTGAGTCTTAAAATTGTAGATTTCTCTGTGCGTTTTTTCAAAGCAGAATTCACGAGATGTTTTTTTCAGATTAAAATTGTCCACGCATCTACGTGCGCATAATAGGAGAGGCTGGCATGGATCATGGATCTTGACCACGATCCACAGCGTCGCGCCACTGGAACTGTTCTATGGGCCAATGCATCAAAAGGCCGCCAAGCGATGTTAATGCTGGCACCGGCATGATGCGAGAACAGCGATAAAACCAATGCAAACAAAAGGGAGGCAGTTAGTCTTGCATCTCGCTCGATAAGAAGTAAAAAAAAGTAATGCGCATATATTCACTTTGTAAGTTTTAGTATTCCTGTCAACCTGCATACTTCTATTCAGGCAACAGATTGCACAAATCACACATGTCGTCTCGAATAGTTCTCGCAGTGTCACGTACTATCTTGACATACGCAGGGCCCTTCCTTGTTTTATACGTTAGCTCCGCCATGTTGGGGTGCGTACCTGTGAGATGAAGGTCAAGTGGCGTTGAGCCAGACATTTTACCTTATTACGGGGAGCTTAGCATTGCAAACCTTGGCAGTGGAGACCGTGAGCACCCAGTGCATGCACTCCTCTTGCTTGCTCGAAATTCTCAAACCTGCTGAAGGACCCTCTAATATGTTCACAGAAAAAAGAGAAATTGCCTCTCTACAGTTAGACCAAGCATTACGAGGCAAAAGACACATCTGGCTTATTAGTGCTCTGGAAATTCACTCCTGTATTGCTTGACTGTGCGTGCAACACTGGCAGTTTCAGACTATCGTAGAATTTACAGTACAAGCGCATTTGCGAAGTGCCAACTGCGCCATTATTTTTTTGTTTGTGAATCACAAAGGGGCCTTTACGCACGCGAACACAAGTTTGAGCGCCCTGTAATAGCTGGGCCTTTGTAACACCCACTAGTTGTGCATTTCCCATGTTTACACGCCTGAGGCGATTCTACGTTTCTACCAGTAATATTGCGTGGATTGAATAAATTCCTTTTGCGACATCAACAAAAGAAGAGTAAACATAATGCCTCGATTTTTCGGCTGGACACATGCTATGGAGACCTTCTACTACATGAAATTATTTTTTTTCAATCAGTTTCGACCATTGGCATGCCTCTGTGGTATAACACATGATTTCCAGGCAGAGAGCCTGGGATCGATTCTCACTCGTACTGAGGTTTCTTTATTTTTTTGATTGCAGATTTCTTGTTTTTTTTTCGTCACGACAAGATGATGTTTTCTCGCTCACAACTGGAGACGCTGACAGCGACGCTAACATGGGATTTTCCATGAAATGAGCTCGTAAAAAATATCATGTTCAAACAATATACAACACTTAAAAATAAAAATACAAGCATAAACGAAGAGACATTCGTTTATCCCACACCCTAATTTGAGAGCATGATCAAAGCCCGTACTGAAAGGTAGTTGTAAGCGCCAACAAAAATAGCCCGGGAGAGTGACCAGATGATCAAAACAATTTAAGACCATGTTACAATAGTAGAACTTTTAAATCAGGCGAAGTAAAGTGAATCATTTGCATGCCATCATTAAGTCTTGATTGAGGTAAAACCAATCAATGTTTACCGTGACAGACCTCCGAAAAAATCCGACGCAAATCAGAAAAATGGTACCAAGCTTTACGTCACACAGATAGAAAGCTCACAGCCAAACGCAAAGTCCATGACGTTCAGTGTGGGAATAATGGCATCGTAACGCACTACCATCACGTCTTGCTGGGCAAGAACCCTTGATCTCACGTGGAAAGTGGGATCTCGCACATGTTACCCACCCGAGCTTGTTCCCAGCAACTCCATCTCATATATTTAAGCTGAAACGTTCATAACCAAAACGCCGATCCCCCCCCTTCCCCCCAACACATGGCGCCCCTCGAATGATCAGTGCCCGGTGTGGAGGAGCCGCCAGAAATAGAACAACAAAATGAAAGACACGCGACGAGCAACGCTGTCGATACTTACATTTGATCAATTTTCAACTATCTCACTGCCTTAAACCAGGGGATATTTTTTGCTTTAGTATATATTCCCCTTATTAACCAACACAAACGTATGTGTGTGGCGGTGTTTTTCCCTTTCTATTACAGTAATAGATATTTTGTCGATCGCATTTCTGAACCTCAGAGCAGGTAACGGTGGCACATGTTGGTGTCACTTCTTGGTGTAGCGAAATGCACTAGAAAGTAGCCCACCATGAGTGTACTGCCACTGTGGATACCTTTGAAAAAAGAAAAGAAAAAGTGACAACTTGCAAGGAGGGCCTCTAATCTCGCACAAGTATACCTGGAGCAGGCGCGCTCAAACCAAATAAAAGTACACTCATTGAGATGAGGTGTTTTCAAGGAGGCTGCTTAAATTATCGTTTGCACTTCCTTCTTTCTAGAATAAAAGCAATTGAGAAAACTGACGAGAGGCTTTTTACGAAAACCTTCTGGTTGATGACCTTTTTTGGATTGTGCTTGAAAAGTTTGAATGACTGCAACTGCATCTTTTGAGTGATACCGCTCATTTGAGAACGTGAGGGTTATGCTAACATTTTTCGTGAGTAATCGTTTTTTTTTGCAAGAAAGCCAACCAGAAGCTTTCTGAAAAGGTGTAAATTGTGAGAAAGGCTGTGAAGTTGCTGTAAAGTTTTGCAATCTGCTCTCGATCGTTAACCGTCACGAAGACTTGTGTGATGAACAGTGTGAAGCATGGGTACTGTTTCTTGAAGAAAGTCTATTTTTTGTAAATAGTAGAGAACATGAGTACTGTTCCTATATAGTATATTTGTATTTCAGTAAGCCAACTTGTTTGAGGATTTTTTTTTGCTTCAGCAAGGTTAGAGGCACTAAAAAAGTAACCGACGTTAGCTTTTACAGAATTTGAACGATAATCTTACTCGTAACATCAAAACGTGTGCAATGGAAGTCGAAGGTGCAGTCACTAGACATGGCACTGGCACACTATCTCAGGAGACAAAAAATCTTATTAAGAGAGGACAAACTATGAAAGCATCACATGCAACCGACAAAAGAGAGCTAGTGGAGCTTTCGAAGTTAATCATTAGACGTAAGGTAGCTGGCGTCAGAAGGTACAACTTGCAGAGAATTGAGTATGCTGTAAAAATAAATCGCCAGAAGGCTAAAAGCTGTGAAAGGAATCTTGTGCATAGGCGAAAATGGGATGTGTACATTAGGAAGGGAGACCGCCAGGTGGCGCCGAGGAGTGCACATGCACTCACATTGGCTCCGTCAATCGTCGTGCCTAGCAGCGGTTAAAATCATGTGACTACCAGTGCAACTACGGGAAGTGTGCAGGAAGACGACAGGTACACGCTCACGCCACCTTTTTGGACAAGCGATCCCGGCTTCCTCTGAGAAGTGAAGACCTTCGCCAGAGCATGCCAACCCGCCACGCTAAGCCTCACGGCAAAGCGGAACGCGGAGTCCTGGCAGCCAGCTCTCGGCCCACGCGTCGCGTTGCACCTGCCCGAACCCCAACGGACAACGACCCGGAACTAGCCCAGGTACTTATGGACATGGATGACCAAGACATCGAAACCCAAGTGAGCTCTGCGGCGGACGCGGACGAATATTTCCTTTCACCTGACGAGGTGCTACAAGGGTAGTCTACTAGCAACGCTGAGAACGAGAAAAAAACTCTGCGGAGGAACGCGACAACGAAGCCAAGAATGGTCTGTGGCAAGTTGCAATGTCATTGCGACAGCGAAAACGCATCAGGAAAGAAGAACGTGTTGCCATAGAGTTTCCCAAAATTAACTAGAGGGCACTATGGCGCTGCGATCGTTCAGCGACCATGGGAATGATGGGTAGTACACACATTTGCTTAGTCTTCACACTTGCGGGCGGCAAATCGTACTTGCGGCTTCGTTTATTGCCGTCTTTCAGTTTTGTTTCGAAAGGAAGAACGAACTTTTGAACTCCTCAGTGACTTGATTCGAAATGGTAAGCCTAAAAGAATAAGTTGTGAAGCGCAAACAGTGAACATTTGCTAATTTATGTTTTCGTGAAAGAACACATCCAAGCAACATGAACACACACAGAGCTAGAAGCAGGCCAGAAGTACGAAAATCAGACAAATGTGTGTACCACCCATTATTCCCATGCTCGCTGAAGCGCCATGCGTTGCAGATAAGGATGGCGTATAAAGCGGCTCTGCGACTACCACAAAGCACTTCCACTGAGAAGCTGTTAGCACTCGGACTTCACAATACAATTGATGAGTTGGCTGAAGCGGAAGTAACCACCCAGATTAACCGCCTGCTACAGACGCCAACCGACAGAAAACTTCTTCAGAGGATCGGCTTCGGTGAACAAGTACCGGCACATGGAAGAGCTAAGGAATTGTCGTGCTCAGTCAGAGCCTGGTACAAGATTTGTCTCTTACCAAAGAACATGGACCCAGTTCTACAAGCTCGAGGCTGGAAGGCGTAAAGCAAGATCCGCCTACATAGATAAAAAGACAAAATATTTGAATACAGCGAGATTTACAGACGCTGCACCATATCAGGCAAATGCAAAAAACATGCTGGCCGTGGTCACAGACCGAAAAGGAAACCCTACAATTTGTGCCTTCATAGCCAAAGCCTCTATTACAGAAGCGGTGGAGATAGAGATCGCGCTAGCAATCGAGGAGGGTAGGGAGCGAAAAGCCCCACTGATAGTAATCACGGATTCGAAGGCCTCATGTAGAAATTAAGAAAAAAGGTAGAATATCAATGAAGGCCTTCCAAATGCTAACCAAAGCTCATAAAGACTTTTTAATTGAATGCACCAAAAATCATTATCTGGGCGCCGGGGCACGAGGGCGTCACCGGGAACCAGTTTGCGGATTAGGTAACTTGAGGCTTCACAAATCACCGAGCTTGCTTACACACTGCAATAGAGGATCCAACGCCCATAGACCCTAACTTTGGTACGATTCTTCAGTATTACAGGGACAATAGAAAACTGTATCTAGCACCGCATAACAACCTTGCAGCAATAAAATTGGTGGCATTACGTAGAATCCAAACAAACACATACACGAAGTTACACAGGCTACACGTATTCTACCCCACAGCATTCAGAGATATATGTCCGTGGTGTGGGGCCACATCAACTCTGTTTGACATCACGTGGGAGTGTACCCATCACAATCAAGAACATCAAAACATGAACAACACAGAGGAACAATGGGAGGCACTGCTGTCCAGCTCGGCCATTGCTGATCAGCGCTTGCTGTTCCAATGGGTAGTGAGGATGGCTGGGGCCAGTGGAGCCCTGGAATAAGGGCCCGGCTATTTGAAATGCTCCGCGTTTTGTGCAAATAAAGTTTTTTTTCTCTTTCTCTCTGCATTAAGAAACAAGGAAGGCATTGTAATAACCAATATGGAAAGGATAGTCGAGGTAGCGGAGACGTTCTACAGGGAGCTGTGGAGAAGTCAAAACAACCAGGATGATATAGTGTGAAACAATAATAGTCCAGGGAATTTTCACATTCTGCCAGTAACGACAGAAGAGGTAAGGAAAGCCCTAGAATGATTGCAAAGAGCCATGATTGCAATGATTGCAGAATGATTGCAATGATTGCAAAGAGCTGGTGAGGGTAAAGCAACAACGGACCCCCTGAAAGACGACGGAGAAATTGTGCTATGAAAACGGGCCATCTTATATACGAAGTGTCTCTTGACGAGAAGGGTACCAGAATCTTTGAAGAACGGTAACATCACCTTAATTTATAAGAAAACAGACGTCAAGGACTTACAAAATTACAGACCAATCAGCTTATTAGCTGTTCTCTACAAACTATTTAGTAAAAACAAACGGGCATATCCCACGTAGAGTGTGAATTAATTATATGCGAAGCACAAAAGTGGGAGGTTGATATGACACTTTGAAATTAGCACAGCGTTACGAGGTGGAGGTGAATTATGCTGTACATGACTTCAGTGTGTTGATTATCATGTTTGGACGCATCATTTACCTTCGTCCTCTGTTCTTTATTTTTTTTTTATTTTATTTACAGATACTGCTGTCTCGATACACGAGACATAGCAGGAGTGGGTACATTAGGAAAAGGAACGGACATACATTAAGCAATACCAAAGAAACATACAAAGCATTTAACACATATTACAAAATACGGTTAGGCAGTTCTTTCGAAAACAATTCAATTGGTTTTTCGCGTAGGGAACCATCTAGGTTGTTCCAAATCTCAACAACGGCTGGAAAAAAAGAATGCTTAAAGCAATTTACAAATGGCTGGAAGGGAACAATGTTGAGTGGGTGAGAACGGCGCGTGACTCGTTGTGCTGAATCACAAAAAGTAATTGGTGCTTCAATGCAACTGCGGCTGTGTACAATGTTATGTAGCAGAGTGATACGGTCAAGTGTGCGTCGGAAAGCTAGGGGTTCTAACGACAATGAGCTTGCGTGAGATGAGGGAGAAAAATTGCGGTCATACCGGCCAAATATAAATCGTATTGCTTTTTTCTGTATACCCTCGAGCATATTTATGTCAAGTGCAGTATAGGGTGACCACACCGCTGAGGCGTACTCTAGCAATGGTCGGACGAGCGATTTATACGCCGTTAATTTGCAGTCCTTGGTAGAGTGCTTGAGTGTTCGTTTTAAGTATCCCAGTTTTCGAAGTGCTCTAGCGCAAATTGTTTCAATGTGATGGTGCCACTTTAGGTTTTGAGTGTAGGTAACACCAAGATATTTGAATGTATTAACAGAGTTTAGGTAGTGCCCATTGTAACTATAACTAAACCTTAGCGGCTGTTTTTTGTTAGTAAATGTCATTTGAACAGTTTTTTGGTAATTAATGTTCATTTGCCACATGGCGCTCCAACCACAAAAGGACGAAAATACTTTGTTCAGAACATCTTGATCATGAGCATTATTTACGCTAGTATATAAAACGCAGTCGTCAGCGTACAATCGCAGCTTCACTGGTGTGTCCTTAATAATCTGTGTGACATCATTAATATAAATAATGAACAATAGGGGCCCAAGCACCGAGCCCTGTGGTACCCCGGAAGTGACTGCACACGACGATGACTGCGCATGCTCAAACGTAACAAATTGTGACCTCAAACGTAGCCAATCAGCTATCCAGCCTATTATTTTGTCATCGTTAATAATACTTCTGAGTCTAGTAAGAAGTTTTTTGTGACATACTACATCAAATGCTTTGCTATAATCTATGAATATGGCGTCAACCTGTCCTCGAGTATTAAGAGCCGAAGCGATGTCGTGAGTGAATTCAATGAGCTGTGTAGTTGTAGAAAAACCAGAGCGGAAACCATGCTGATTACGGGACAATAAGTTGTTATTAGTGAGGTGCTGAAGTACATGTTTATGAATTATGTGCTCTAAAAGCTTGCAACAGGTACACGTTAATGAAATAGGTCTGTAGTTAGAAATGAGTTGCTTATTACCCGATTTAAACACAGGAATTACATTGGCGATTTTCCAAACGGTCGGCACAATACCTGTTTCTAATGATTTAACAAAAATTATTGATAAATAACGAGCGTTCCATTCTGCGTAACGCTTCAAAAACATGTTTGGTATGCCATCTGGCCCAGCACCTTTAGTAGTGTCGATATTCAACAGAAGATTAAGAACGCCTGTGTAGCTAATTTCGATTGCTGGAAACGAATCTATTTCCTGGCTGCTACGAATGTCAGGGGTCGTTCCATTGTCATCTACAAATACAGTTTGAAAATACTTATTAAAGGCTTCAGAAAGGTTCACGGCGCCTGATACCAAATTTGGTACATGTGGCGCTAGCGAAACGGCAGTGAGCGCGCTATGAGCGTAGAATGTAGTCAAGTTTTACATGACCCGCATGCCATGTTTATCATGTTTGGACGTTTCATTTACCTTAACCGTCTATTCACGTCACCTGATACCGAATTTGGTATAGGTGAAGTTAGCGGAACGGCTGCGAGTGCATCATGAGCGGGGTATGTTGTCATGCTCTTACGTGGCACGCAAGTCATGATTATCATGTTTAAACGTGACATTTACCTTCGTCGTCCGTTTGCGTCATGCAATAGCGAATTTGGTAAATGTGGAGCTAGTGAAATGGCCGCGAGCGCATCGTGAGCGTAGCATGTATTGATGTCGTTACTTGAAACGCATCTCATGATCATCATATTTGCACCAATCACATACCTTCTTCGTTTATTCACGACCCGTAATGCCAAATTTGGCATATGTGAAGCTAGCGTAGCGGTGGCAAGCGCATCATGAACGGCCCAATATACTACGTAACGTTGACACGCGCGCACGCTGGACGCCGCGACTCTAAGCTAGCAAAACGCGCCACACTCTATATTGTCACGTAATACAAGAGGGGGAACACACACACAGTGATTTATTAAGGGCGAGCTTGTGGCCAGAAAAGTAGCTAAGACAAAAAAAATGGCATCATATCCACGGAGTGAATGATGGAGAGTGGGGCGAAGAATTCGTCCGTCCATTCGTTCTTGCTTCCGTCCGTCCATGCGTCCGTCAGTGTGACCGTCCATGCGTCCATCAGCCCGTCCGTGCGTGCGTCTGTTCGTGCGTCCGTCCCTGCGTTCGTCCATGCAGCCGCCCCTGCGTCCATTCATGCGTCCATCCATGCATCTGTCTATGTGTCCGTTCGTCCATTTATTCAACACTACAAGTACCACCATCTCGCATCTTTTCATCGTATATTCCTCATATAGAAGCAGCGCCATCCAGCGGAAATTTCAAGGAATAAACGAAAGGTGGCACACGCACACTTTCTTACGGCTTGCGCTTCGTGTCCACTTCCCACCTTTAACCACCTCGAGTTTATGGTATATACTAGTTCACTGTATTCATGGCACTGGGGCCGAACGCTCGCTAAACCTTTCGAAAATCAAGGAGGTTAAGCCCAGCGAGTATGACGTAGCAAACTTTTTCAGTCAGATAGTGCTCAATGTACATGCCAAAGGCTGCTAATGGGAAATGAGAGGCGGAGAATTCGGCTTTCTTACGGCTTGCGCTTCGTATCTACTTCCCATTTTTAACCACCTCGAGTTCATTCATGGTATATACAAGTTCATTGTATTCATGGCACTGCGGCTCAACGTTCGCTAAACCTTTCTAAAGCTAAGGAGGTTACACCCAGCGAGTATAACGTAGCAACCCTTTCTTGTCAGATAGTGCTCATTGTACATGCTAATGGCTGCTAATGGTGATCGCAGCCTGCGCGTTAACTAAAAGCCGAATGCTCCTGTCTCTCATTCCCCATTAGCAGCCATTGACATGTACATTGAGCATTATTTTTTATTGTTCAACAATGCACAGAAGAAGTCTCTCACCGGCACCACCTTGGAGGTCAAAATGTTATACTTGTTACATACTACGAGGGACGAACGGGCACCGCTATAAAAAGTTTCGCCCCTAAAAGAAGAGTCTGCTAAAAGCGTTCTGTACACGTGTCCCTTTCTGAACAACCACCAGGTCAGTCTCCACGGCAGGTGCTCGTGCACGAGAGGCATGCGCTGCCCGGCGTCAAGATGCGCAAGCACGCGCGACGCACTGTAGACGCCCACATGGCGTCTCGTTGGTTGCGAGGCACTGTAGATGCCCACATAGCATCTCGTTGATTATTTTCATAAAATGATTATTTGGAGCAATCTCTTTGGCAATATAGTCTGACGCCAGGCGTGACTGGCGTGACCAGCGCCCGTTGGCGCGGCCCGGCGGCTACCGGCACGAAATGCGACGTGCTGCATTTCGCGTCGATGACATTACACATACACCACCACGTCTGCCTCCCTTCGTGACGAAGGGACGCTGGGTACGCCCAAACGCGCATGCTTCAAAGACACGCTGTGTGGTGCGCGCCTGCCAGTATATGGCAGACGTATCGGCACCTGGCATGACATCGCCGACGTGACGCGACAAAATGAATGCCAGCGCGCGCGCACGCCGGGTCACGCTTAAGTGTATCGGCGCATGTAGTCATGTTCTTGCATGACACGCATCTCATGATTATAAGGTTTGCACCGGTCGCGAACCTTCGTCATCCGTTCACGTGACGTAATACCAAATTTGGCATATGTGAAGCTGGCGAAACGGCCACGAGCGCATCGGGAGCGTAACATGTAGTTACGTTCTTACTTGACAAGCGTGTCATGATTACTATGTTTGCAACAGTCATGTACTTTCATAATTCATTCACATCGCCTAATACTCAATTTGGTTTATGGGAAACTAGCGAAACGACCACTAAAGGATTAGAGCATGGCACGTAGTGATGTTACATAACACGCATGTCATAATTTTTATGTTAGGGTCGGTCGCTTGTGTTCGTCATGCAGTCATGTCATACCATACTTGTTTTGCAACATGTCATGTGAACGAAACCATGGAATGTAAATCATGAGATTTATGACGTACATGTCATAATTTTCTTGTTATGACTTGTCACTTATGCTCTTCATATAGTCTTGTTATGCCATATCAGTTTTGGTACAAATAGCTTTATTGAAACGACCAGGAGAGCTAAAAGTCGTAGGCGGATAGATAGATGGATAGATATAAATAGAGATAGATAGATAGATAAATAGATAGATACGCTCAAAGCCACCGAAGTTCAATAAGAAATGCTTCGAATATAGAAAGCAGCGACATTTGAGTTAAATCAATGAAAGGAACCTGTAGGATTTCGTACAGGCACCTCCGCAATGGACCATATTCATATTCTCAATCCAGTAATATAGGAATGCGCGGAATAAAACCAACCCCTATATGCAGACATCAGAGATTACGAGAAGACGTTTGACTCAGTCGAGGCATTAGCAGTAATGCAGGCACTACGCATCCAGGGCATCGAAAAACTCTACATAAGTATACTGGAAGAAATCTACAGAGGATCCACAGCCACCATAGTTCTCCATAAAGAAAATGAAAAAAATCCCAATAATGAAGGGTGTAAGGCAGGGAGACCCGATCTCTCCAATGCTATTCACCGCGTGGTTACAGGAGGTACTCAGGACCCTAGACTGGGAGGAGTTAGAGATAAGAGTTAATGGAGAGTACTTTAGCAACTGCAATTCGCTGATGGCTCTGCCTTCATGAGTAACTCAGTGGAATAATTACAGCGGACGAAGAAAAAGAATAAGAGGGAAAGGAAAGGCAGGGATGTTAACCAGTCCGGAGCGACCGGTATGCCACCCTACACTGGGAATAGAGATGAGGGAGTTTAAAAGATGGAAAAAGGGAGAGAGAGGAGAGCATGTACACGCGTTGGACTCACAAACGCTGATGACTTCGAACACATTGTCACGCACTAACTGACGAAAGTCCGAAAAGACCCGGTTTTAGTCCTCTAATGTTTCGCTGAGTTATGGATGCTTCCTTGTCTTCTCAGAAATGATGGCGATCGTTAGCCATATTTCTATTCGAGTGATTCAAGTACTGGGCTTGAGGTGTACAGTGCTTTGAGAGTGCTTCAAACAGACGTTGTCCCCATGCCCAACAAGATCTTTCGGATAGCATTCATGAGAGAACAAAGCTTATTCATGACTTTGCCATCTTTCTTATGTGCTTCATCAGCGGTTGGTGAAGACCCCGGAGTGGGCGTGGTCTTCTTACGTTCTATGGTTAGCGGACGGCTTGGAAGAATAGGCCATCCCTCTGTAGAGGTAACTCTCTCCGCAGTCTTCTTTGAATTTGTCGGTCCTGTTGCGCTTTGACCTAATGGTGCAGCAGTATAGGTGGTGCTGTTGTTTCGAGATTGTGCAGTTTTTGAGGTTGAACTATTTCGCCGACGCCACTGCCGATGCCAGACTGTTTCGGCAGCATCCCTGTGGGTCGAATTGCCTCTCACCATTCGCTTAAGCCCAGCGCGCTCCTTTTTAATTCAAGGGCAGTCTTTCGATGAGGCAGTATGTGAGCCATTACAGTTAGCGCATTTAAGAAATGTGGATTGACACGCATCTTCTGAATGGAGTTCTGCGCCCCGGGGGCACTGTAGTGCGTTCGGGCATACGCCCTTGAGGTGAACTATAGTTCAAAGCACTGGTGACATTGAAGTGGCTTTTGCACAAAAGGCCGAACAGGATGTCGTAAATGTACGAATTTTACATGGGATGGTGTGAAATCGGCTTTGAAGACCAGTTTCACACAGCCTGACTTTCCATGGTGGTGTACCTGAGTGATGACAGTACCCTAATTTGCCGGTCTATTTGAGGGTAGGCAAGTCAGCGTCGGGAATCACAATGTCTACGTCATAAATCACATCAGCTATGTATGCGTTATCAATCGGTATAATTGGCGCACTTTCTTGCCGCCTTTCTCAGTTACTTGTTTGAGTGATCCAAGCGCATTCACGTGGAATACGTCTATGGCGAGTATATTTTTTGCGTATTTACTCTGATGTACTTTATTTCATTAGGCACCACGCATTCCAAAAAAGTGGAGAGTTCTTGCCTGTTCAGCAGTCGCAGGTGTCCTGAGGACTATTATGGAAAGAAGATGATGACGTGTGGCCAGCGTTCATGCCTTGACTTCATAGTCCCTGTACTCGCAGAAGTGGGCGAGGCTGCGTTGACTATCTTCCTTTTTGCCCTCTTGCTTCGGGCAGGAATGAAATAATCGTCGGATGAGTAGTCTTCCGAAGTGACTGAGTACTGCTCTGTATCCTCACTGTCATTGAGTGAAGTTCCTCTATTCTTCGCGGTAGCCGGCCGAGATGACAGCTGGTCAGGTGGTTCTCCGGAAGGCCCCACGTAAATGGCCACAAGACGGGGAGCCGAGGTGCCAGAAAAGTCTGAAGGTTTCACCGAAAAAATCGGAGAGCACAGAAAGACGCACTTGAATACCATCATATGATTATCAGGGACGCCGTATTGGAGGGCTCCGGAAGTTTCGACCAGCTGGGGTTCTTTAACGTGCACCGAAATCTAAGCACACGGGCTTACAGCATTTCCACCTGCATTGAAAATGCAGCCGCCACCGCCACCACCACCGGGATTCAATGCCGAGATTCGTCGGTCAGCAGCCGAGTACCTCAGCCACTAGACCACCAGAGTGGTGCAAGCAGAAAAGTAGGTCTCAAAATAAATATGCACAAAACCGATGTGCTCTAGTCTCGACAGAAAACAAAACTTTGAGATAGGTGGAGAGACGCTGGAAGTTGTAAAGGAATAAGTCCGCTTAGGACAGGTAGAAACCGCTGAAACAAATTATGATAGTAAAATAATTAGAAGAATAAGAATGGGTGGATCACATTCGACAAGCATTTTAAATCATGAATGGTAATCTGCCACTAACCCTCAAGATGAAGGTATATAACAACTGCATTTACCAGTACCTACATACGGAGCAGAAACCTAGAGGCTTACAAAGAGAGTTCAGCTTAAGATGAGACGACACTGCGAGCGATTTGAGGAGTATGATAGATGTAACCTTAAGACACTAGAAGAGAGCGGAGTGGGTGAGGAACAAACCAGGGTAAGGATATCATAATTGAAATCAAGAAGAAGAAACGGACATGTGCCATTCACGTAGCACGTAGGCAGGATCACTTCTGGAAATCACCGTTGTCTCCATCCAGCGGAATGCCCACCCCGAGCATAACAAGGGTAAAAGACGTGCCCGGGCAAAAAGTCTACTACAAAGGTCTCAGGGACATGCCAGGGACTGCTCCTTCATCGATGTGGCCCGATATCACGAGGGGAAGGCGTATGTGGCAGTGGGCATCAACCACGAGGGCAGTATCACCAGCTCGACAATTGTCCGGATGACGGTGGCTGAAATAGCAGAGCAAGTGGTGATTGCGTTGGCCTTGTTGGATAACAGGGGGTCCACAATTTTTTTTGAAATGAACAGATTTTATTTCTGGAGACAATATAGAAAAACGAAGCGAATCTAAAGGCTATTCAGCCTGACCTGGCTTCGCTACACGAAAAAAGTTCAGCAAACAGTGCTACATTGAATAATAATTATCACAATACAAGGAGCAGCATAATAACAGAAACATAGAAATAGCATAAAAGACAAAAAGAGGTGACATATAAGTACAAAAAATAGGCTGCATAGACACACAGAATCAGACATCGAGACGCTTTTCATTACATATCCAAAAAACTTACATATTGATATATTCATTTATTACACTCACATATTAATACATACATCTACTCTTATGTACGTACATGCTACTGTATATACACGCGTTTTTTACCTAAAGGTGAGAGTATAGGTGGAACCTAGCCAGAAGTTTATTGGAAACATGATGTTTACTATACTCAATTATTGAGATGTTTTATGTGATACTTGAATTGCGTTAATGAGATGTTAAAATTTAATTGTTCACCTAGATGATTTATAAGGCGTGGGTTGCGGTATGCAATTAGGGCTCTACCATATCAAGTCCTAGTTGCAGGAACGCGAAATTGTTGCCTACGGAACGAGTATTTGAGTGCGCCTTCCGGTGCAGTAATAGTGTGGAGTTTATTTTTATAAATGTAAAGTAATAGCTTATATTCACACACCTGTCTTGCTTTGAGTATACCACGTTTCATGAATAATGGGCCGCTAGGCATCTCCCTTGGAATGCCATAATAATCATCGAATAGGCGGAGAACTTTTTCTGTAAGATTTCTAGTTTATTTAATTTTTTCCCACTTGTAGTGCCCCATACTAGCATACTATAATTTTAATGCGAATAAAAAAGAGCATAGTATATCTTTTTTTAAGCCAAATTGGTATAAGTGGATTTATTTTAAATAAACACCCAACAGTCTTACTTAGTTCGGATGCGAGACTATCAACGTGAGTATTCCAAGACCAATTTTCTTGAAACCACACTCCGAGGAATTTTTTCAATTAAACCTTCTCTAGTCTTTGCTTTTTGAAAAAAGATAATAATGTCGTCCTCGTAGGTCTTGTTAATAGGCTGGAATACTATGTACTTACTTTTAGATATATTAAGCATGAGCTTATTTTGATGAAGCCATTTTTATAATTTGAGTAAGTAATCATATACTTCAGTTTCAAGGTGCATGAGCATTCTACCTGTAAAAAAATATGTTGGTGTCGTCAGCGTAAATAATTATTTTGGGGATCTTAGAATGTCACACAGATCATTAATATATGTTTTAAATAGTAATGGTCCAAGGATTGAACCCTGCGGTACACCATTTTAACAGTTTTCATTGGGGAAACAAGGTTACCCACCTTAACATATTGTTTTCTTTCGGTAAGGTAACTTTGTATTAATTTAGCTGCCACGCCCCTTACACCATAATCATGCAACTTAGATATCAGAATATTATGTTTGACTGTGTCAAGTCAATGAAAAGACCTATAGTGTAGGTTCTGTTTTCCACGTTTTTTAATATCTCCTCTTTCGTATCTAATAGCACCGACTCCGTAACTTACCCTTTTGAAACCCATACTGCGCTGTATTGATTATCAGGTGCTTAGTGAAAAAGAATTCCAGTCTGGAGTGTATTGTTCCTTCAAAAACTTTGGAGAGTACCGGTAGAATTGATATCGGGTGGTAATTCGATAATATATTTTAGCACCTCCTTTATGAATAGGGCAAACGCAGGCTATTTTTAGTTCTGAAGGAAAAATGCCGGTTTCTAACATAGTGTTCATGATGTATGAAAGAGGGTGTGAAATTAGTGATGCTACATACTTTAGCGGGCTGGCTGCTATTTTGTCAACACCTGCAGCAACAGTGTCTAGTATTTTACAGATTGATTTTTCAACTTCACAAGGTGTAACCGGAGTAAGGAAGAGTGACTGTGATAGACGCTTTCTATCTGCTACAGGCGGATCTGTTACCCCACAAGATGAGTCTGTGTAGTCGCCAGCGTTAACAAAATACTCATTCATGGCTATAGTGCTTCGACATCTGCCTTATGGTCAGCAAAATCAGTGATATTAACATAACCTTTTTTGTTACGTTCAGTCAAGTTATTTACCTCATTCCACATTTTTCTGGGATTATCGTAGTTTTTTTCAATTGTGTATTGATAATATGATATCCTGGCTCGTTTGATGTAAGCATTTAGCTTATTTAGGAACTTTTTGTAGCCTTCAAGAAGTGATAAATCGCGAGATTTCACAAACGTGTGATACATTGTTTTTTTTTCTTGTGTTCGGTCGTACAGTGCGTTGTTAATCCACGGCTTGCGTATCTTCTTTTTCGAAGGCTTTTTCGTTAAAGGAAAGGCGTGGTCTATATGCTCTTAAGTTGCTCAAGAAAAAGATTGAAAGCCCGCTTTGTATCTATTTCTGTGCACACTATATTCCAGTTCGTCGAAGCAACTTCAGCTCGGAATTGGTTTAGTGCGCTATTATTTATTTTGCGATACTATTGAACGATCTGCTTTTTATTTTGTGTTGAAGATAATAATAAAAGAGAAAATATGGGTAGGTGGTCACTTACGAGCGACTCGAGATCGGCGGTCCGAGCATTTGCCAAAGGAACAATATTAAAACCAGCTTTGCGGATTTTTTGGACAAAGACATCGTGCCACACACACCCATTTGGTTCCCAGCACATATGGAACGCATGTAGGTAGGCCTGCCATATCTGAACGAGTCAGCCCACACAGCTGCGCGAAGACTAGTAAACCGCGTAGCTATCGGGGGGCACGGTGCTAACGTGTTGGAGAGGCGTGACCCTCCCATCTCGTATAATAAGCTGACAAAATATTTTTACCTTGCGCGGAGACGACACCCTCCACCGCAGAGAAAACTAAGCAGATTTCAGGCTCTGGCACTCTGGATTCTTCAGGTCGGGACGTACCATAACCCCACGCAATTTAACAAAATTTACCACAAAATACAGCCAACTAATACATGTTTTTTTCTGCGACGATATGGCTAACTTGGAACACATGCTCTGGCGGTGCCCCGCTGCAGTGTACTAGATGGGGGCAGTGGAGTGAACGAGGCGGCCGCGCCGTATCTCGGCTGATTCTCCGGCAGGTGACAGTAGCGGCGGCGCTAGAGTCGCATGGTACTGAAGATCTCAGAAGCGTCTGCATTGGGAGCGCGCATGAGTAGCCCGCGAAAGCGTGTATTTGCTTGTTCATAGCGCGTTTAATGCGTTTTAGAGCCTTTATCAGTGTATACACACCTGCTAAGCACAATAGTGCATGAGTAAATATGCAAACATGCATAAATTGCGTCAGGACATTCACTGTTTGTCTCAGGGACAGAACTGTTTCTAGAGCCTGCCGACAAAAGAAAAAAAAGAAAACTTGTAGCACAATTAGAATTTGCACGGATCCGCCTAGCTTTTCACTCAAGCAGCACTTTGAGCGGCGCTACATCATAAGTGGCTACTGGCGAGCTACAAAGAGGGAAGTATCATAACCGCGAATAAATCATACGTTCGTTTTGTTGGCAGTTTCTATATCCAGACCACTCTTCTTCATATAAGTTCACACGACCTCGATTGTTTCTTAAAAAAAATCAATTATAAGTAATGTTGTCACCACGTTTATATCGGTGACTACTTAGTTTTATTATCCCAGTTTGGCGGAAGATAATAATTAGTGCTTTCTTAAAAACGTTTTTTTTAACCGTGTGCTTTCGCGCTCACTTTGCTTCTTTGCTCCAGGAGGCTGAGCCAGGGAGCTGAGCTGAAAGAACGCCTGTACTTCCTAGTCAAGAACTCTATGCGAAAGGGGTTATCTTAAACATATTAAAGAGTGCCCGTTGTATAATATACTTAAGCCGTCTGTTACTCTGCTTAAGTTCACTGTAACCAATTCTGATTTTGTATCCACAGCTTAAATTGTACTGCTTTTCTAATATGATATTGGCGTAACTCCATTGCAAGCGAGAAAATTTATGACGATGTTTAAAGATTATAGGTGTAGTTCTTTTATTAAGTGTCAAAAGTGTAGGCAGGTGTTGGCGCATTTTGTTTTGAGAAATATAACTTGTATATGTACACAGTAAACACACACGCATATATATGTGACGTATGAAGCGATGGTTGGTAGAAGCAGAGAAGGAAGAAGTGCAGAATGGAATAAACATGGCGTATGAGTCAGGCCACGTCTCCCATTCGTCATAGCGTCCCACGAGTCGGCAGGATGGAGACCTGCCTGCCCCTTCATCAGTCACTCATCATCGACACAGTTCCCCACAAGGCGCCCTCACCATACATTCACTACCGAATCATCTTTAACCAGGACACAACGACTAGCACCATGATTGATTCATCGGCTGACCTTGACATCCGCAAGTACACCGGAGCAGCGGACGATGGACCCGTGCAGGACTGGTTCGACCTGTACGAGCTCCACGCTACCGCTGCATCATGGTCGGAACGGGAGATGATCACCAACTTCACTGACTACATCTCCGGTGAGGCATTTAAGTTTTACCTGACACGCATATTCGAAAACGATGAATCATGGCAAAAGATCAGATAAGAGATGATTGTCCGTTTTATCGACGACGACAAGGACGTCCTCATTACTGACCATCTGCATACAACCACACGTGGCCGTCACAGTCCACGCTTATTTCTCAAGAAACGTAGCTTTCCACCGGGTTTCCCTTCACGAAAGCCGGTATTTTCAAAGTCGTCGCTCCAGCACACGACATGAGACGTTGCTTACCCACCTCATGCATTTCATTTTTCGTCTCGCATATGTGGTCTACCACCCGGTTTTCCATCACGCGGCTCTTCAAGCGTTCCTGACGCTCACTGTTTGCCTCATAAGGACACCATATTCATGACAGACGAGTTGACACACCGAGAAAATACCCAGTCGAGTCATGCTCCTTCCGCACGGGTTCATGCATCACCGTCCGGTGCATACACACTCAACAGTCGAAGCAACACCGAAGGCTCAGTCGCATCGAACGTCACACGTTGCCATGCGCAAGAGCCTCTCGTAGTGAACAGTGTAGAAAAAGCTTCTGAAGAACTTTCTATAAAATCTGAAGCACCACCTTCATTGCCTGAATTGAATGACAACAGCTCACAGACTACCAGCTGCCAATGAGAGACCCCATCAGGTTGTCATGAAAACCAGCGCGATGTTCAAGAAAGGCTTCCACCGCAATACGGTCCACAGCAACGTCAGCAACGTCAGCAAAAGCAAGTCCGTGAATCGCACACACTCCAACGGACACACCAACAAGGACGACGACGCAAAGCAAGCCTCTTAAAACAAATTCAAGAAGCGAGGCAGCTTCGCATAAGGCATCGGCGCCAGAAACGCATTTGGCACAAAATATCAAGACTGCGCCTAAAATTACAGCTCCGAAACCTCAGGAAACACCGAACAAGACTAGAAGTCACCACTTCTACCACGCGAAGATTCAGACACTATCCGATTAGTTTACGACAACGGAGCCAACGCCACAGAAAACTACGAAAGAGACTGAACGTTATAATTTGTACAACGCGCGAACACAGACATAATTCCTTGAAATTCAGTTCTTGCACACGTAGGCTGCAAGCACTAATTCTGTCTCAGCCGCGACACAAAATAGAGCTCGTACGACGGAGGATTCTGCACCTACGACATTCGACCTTCAAGTGCTCCAACGACTTCCAACCTTGTTCGTTCCTCGCAGGTGCTCAAGTCATGTCATGGTCAGTGCAGTTTTGCAAGACGCGGTTACCTTCTCCAGAACGCCACAGCCAACCTCGCCCTCCAGAACTCCCCCATTCAATGGACTGCTGCACTCTTTCTGAAGTTTTGCGAGTTGGGACATGAAATCAATTGTGCATTTTGACATTTGTTACTTCTCAACCTTGCCTTTTTACTTTTTCTTGTTCGTAATACATGCCTTCTTTCGGGGGGAGGGGAAATCATGTGACGTATGAAGCGAGGGTTGGTAGAAGCAGAGAAGGAAGAAGTGCAGAATGGAATAAACATAGCGTATGAGTCAGGCCACGTCTTCCATTCGTCATAGCGTCCCCCCCACACACACACATGTATATATATATATATATATATATATATATATATATATATATATATATATATATATATATATATATATATATATATATATATATATATATATATATATATATATATATATATATATATATATATATTGAAAAAGGGTTTATTGGCGGCTGTTGCGACGGTGGTCCTACGATGAAACACGATCGATCAAGAGCAACGGTCAAGCAGATGCCGGCGACGATCAGCACGAGCCGAGCGAGCGAAGCCCAGCACCCAGTACCCAAGCGGTGGCGATCTTGCTTGACAACGATGCTCTTTCTTCTTCACAATTCGCCCCCGCCGAAAAAGAGCCATCCTGGCGACCTAAGAGTCTGGAGGCAGAGGGCTATGATATGGCTTAGGGCGGGCGACGTGGATGATGTCACGTCCACGCCGGCGCATGTCGTCAGATGGGGAAAGTGGCTCGATTATAAAATTCACCAGCGAGGTTTGCCCCAAAACGCGGTATGGGCCCTCGTACTTTGGAACGAGTTTTGAGGAAATTCCGGGGGTTTGGTAAGGAACAGCCAGCCATACAAGTGATCCCGGGGAATAGCTAGGGCTTTGTGAAGAGTCGGCGTTGTTTTCTTTCTGGCGCTGTTGTTCTTGTGACGTAAAGGTGCGTGCGAGTTCACGGCACTCTTCCGCGTTTCGGGCAGCTTCGGACACAGATGGGCATTCGGATGCGTCAGGACGGTATGGAAGGAGTGTGTCGATGGTGTGGGACGGTTCGCGTCCATAAAGAAGAAAGGTGAAAATGCAGTAGTAAACTGTGCCGCGGTGTTATATGCGAACGTGATGAATGGAAGAATGCGATCCCAGTTAGTATGATCGGATGTCACATACATGGCGAGCATATCGCCAAGGGTGCGGTTAAATTTTCCGTGAGCCCGTTAGTCTGCGGGTGGTATGCCGTGGTCTTGCGATGAACAACATGGCATTCAGAAAGCAGAGACGTGACGACTTCTGATAGGAAGGCTCGACCTCGGTCGCTTAGTAGTTCTCGAGGTGCACCATGTCGTAGTATGAAGCGATGAAGGATGAAGGATGCTTGGAGACCATGCTTGGAGACGATGTGCCCTAAGATGGACAGCTCTCGCGCGGCGAAGCGGCACTTTTTAAGGTTCAGTTGGAGCCCAGCGTTGGTTAAACACGTCAGAACCAGTTGGAGCCGAAGCAGATGCGTAGGAAAATCGGGAGAGAAAACGACAATGTCGTCGAGGTAGCATAGGCACACAGACCACTTCAGTCCACGCAGTGTGTTGTCCATGAGTCGTTCAAACGTGGCAGGAGCATTACAAAGCCCAAATGGTATTACGTTAAATTCGTACAGGCTATCTGGTGTAATGAACGCAGTTTTCTGGCGATCAGCTTCTGCCATAGGAACCTGCCAGTACCCAGATCGTAAGTCTAAGGAGGAGAAGAATTCGGCTCCTTGGAGGCTGTCAAGGGCGTCGTCTATGCACGGTAATGGATAGATGTCTTTCCGCGTCAGCTTGTTTAATCGCCGGTAGTCGACGCAAAATCGAATCGATCCATCTTTCTTTCAAACTAGAACTACAGAAGATGCCCAAGGACTGTGCGATGGTTGAATAACGCGACGGCGTAGTATCTCTTCGACCTGGTCGTTGATGACGTGACGTTCTGCAGCAGAGACACGGTACGGTCTTTGACGCAATGGCTGGTGCGAACCGGTGTCAATGTAGAGGTGCACTGCGGAAGTCCGAGCCAATTGTGGCTGAGAAGCGTCGAATGAATTCGCGAAGTGCTGGAGGAGATTAAGAAGCTCGGCGCGTTCATGGGTACTTAAGGTTTCGGCGATGGAACTCGAGAAGGTGTCACTCGTTGAGCATTCCGATGGGGAAAGGGCATGAAGTTCGGTCGAGGCGCTACTGCACGATTTGTCTGGCATGCTAAGGAATAAAGAGGAATCGAGGTACTCCACTCGACCGAGACATTCGCCGGCAAGTAGAGCAAGCGGTGCAGAAAGGGGGTTGTGGACGAAAATATTTCTTCGGCCCGCAGTGACGTCGAGTGTAGCGAAAGGCAACGAAACGGCTCTGCGGCTCATGAAAATGTCGGAAGGTGTAAACATTACTGTACCATCGTTATAGTCATCGCAGCAAACCGGGACAACGGCAAGAGAGGCTGGCGGAATTTCTGTGTCCTCACGCACGACAAGTTTTGGCGACCGCTCAAGGGTTTCGTGCAAAGGTTCGTCACACAGGTGCGAAAATTGAACTTCAGCACGTGCGCAGTCGATGATGGCATGATGATTTGACAGAAAGTCCCACCCCAGGATAACGTCATGCGAGCACACCGAAAGAACGATGAACTCGACAACGTACATAGAGCCTTGGATGAATATGCGGGCCGTACAGGTGCCAAGAGGTCAAACTGGTTGTGCGCTAGCTGTATGAAGCGATAATCCAGAGAGCGGCGTGGTCACTTTGCGTAGGAAGCGGCAGAGCTGGGCGGCTATAACAGAAACGGCAGCACCTGTGTCGACGAGGGCAAAGGTAGAAACACCATCGACATATATGGCGACGACGTTAGCTGGTGAAGTGCGAGAACTTGAGCATTTCGACGACGGCGCAGTTCTTGCCTCTGGAACTGCGGCGTTCAGTTTTCCCGGTTGGAGGAAGCGGGTCTAGGACGCATTGGGGACAGTGATCGCCTGCGAGGAGATGGGGAGCGGGGAGAGTGAGTCTGAGGTGAGGGCTGGGGTGACCGAGACTCAGGAAGGTTAGTGTATCCATACTGCGGTGAGGGATAGGAAGCATGTATGTGCATGGGCTGTGGGTCATACGGTAATGGCCGAGTAGCGCCGTGGATTGGTTGGAAGCGACGGCGACAATATCGTGCCACGTGTCCTGGAGTACTGCAGGCGTAGCAGATCGGTCGATTGTTAGGAGTGCGCCAGGAATTGCTGACTCGTGGTGCGGCCCAAGGTGTCGAAAAAGGGGCGGGGTGGGGAGCAACTGAAGACATGGGTGGCAAATGCTGCTGGCGGAGTCTGCTGCGTACCACATGGGCATACGTAAGAGGCGTGGCCGCGGGCTGCATAGCCGGCGCATGGGCAACAGGCATGGCCACAGGCTGCTGGTGGGCAGCGACGCGAAGAGCCTGAGCTACCTCTTCGGCAATAACGTCGCGGAGTAGTGAGGGCAGACGAGAGGACGACGGCTGCTCCGTGAAGGGAATCAACAATAGTTGCCAAGCTACTTCTTCACGCACGAAGTCTTTAATCTCTTGCAGGGTTGGTGAGTGGTCGGGAACGGAAGTGAGACTGGAGAGCGAGTCGGCGTGTGAGGAAAATGGCCGAGTCAGGGCGCGCTGCTTGCTCAACTCGTCGAAACTTTGACACAAAGTGACAAGTTCCGCAACGGTGGCAGGATTACGGGCCAGGAGCAGCTGATATGCACCGTCATTTATCCCTTTGAGGATGTGTTGAATCTTCTTCGACTCGGGCATGGTGGTGTTCACACGGTTGCAAAGACCAATAATGTCTTCAATGTAGCTGGTGAAAGATTCCGTTGGCTTTTGTGCGCGAGTCCGCAAGCGTTGTTCGGCTCTGGACTTGCGGACATCGGGTCGGCGAAAAACGTCAGCAAACAACGTTTTAAAGATGGGCCACGTCGTAATGTCGTTTTTGTGGTTGTTATACCATATTTCGGCCACGTCAGTGAGGTAAAAGATGACGTTAGTCAATTTGTCCGCGTCATCCCACTTGTTGTTTGCGCTCACCAGTTCGTAGTTAGCGAACCAGTCTTCCACGTCGGTCTCGTCAGCTCCGCTAAAAACCTTGGGCTCTCGCAAACGAAGAACGCCGGGGTTGCTGGGGAATGGAGTGGAAGAGCCAGGTTGCGCGTTGTTGGTAGCCATGATGGGAGGTAGCGTTCAGTTGCGCAGCTCCAGGTTTAGGCGACGGCGAATGGCAGCACCCAGGTTCAGGCGACGGGGAATGTCAGCACCCTCCACCAATTGAAAAATGGTTTATTGGCGACTGTTGCGACGGTGGTCCTACGATGAAACACGATCGGGCAAGAGCAACGGTCAAGCAGGTGCCGGCGATGATTAGCACGAGCCGAGCGAGCGAAGCCCAGCGCCCAGTACCCAAGCGGTGGCGATGTTGCTTGCCAACGATGCTCTTTTTTTTCACAATATATATATATATATATATATATATATATATATATATATATATATATATATATATATATATATATACATATAGATGAAATAGATGATCAGAGTTTCTTCCGGCTACCGTAATAAAAGTTATAAACTTCGAGAATAGTGCAGTATAGGAAACAAAACAATAAAATATTTATTTAATCCTAACAGTTTCGGCTGTTGGACCAGCCTTCTTCGGAGGATGTAAGTATATATATATACATATAACATATATATATATATATATTGTGATGAGCGAGACTGAGAGCAAGAGACAACACCCGTTCGTCGGGCAAGCTGTTCTATTCTGCTTCGTCCTTTTCTTTTCTCTAGCTACCTGCGCGCCGAAACGTCAGCGTCTTTCTTGGTCATGACACTCGGCCATAATGGCGCGCGCGCAGAGCTGGCGGCAAAGTTTCTGGTGGGCAGGCTTGGCTGCATCGTGGTGGTCAGCCCGGACCACAATGCAAGATGGAGCGACGGTCGGGGGAAAGCGTCACTGGTGGACGGCACTGGCTGCCTCGAGCCGGTCGTTTTTTTGCACGCCACGATGTCTCTAGAAAAAGTGCTGTGGACTCAGGCGGCCGGCACTGGCTGCCCTATTGCGGCCGACGCTCTCGGCCATGCTGCGATTTGGTCCGGGTATCTGCCAGAAATAGATCTGGTGATCGATACTGGCTGCATCCCGGAGATCGGCCTTGGCCACGCTGGAACTGGGTGCTGGAGTCTGCCACAAGTCTATCGGGAGGTCGAGACTGGCTGCATCGTTTTGGTCGGTCTCGGCCATGCAGAGGCTCTCTGTGGGAAGCAGCCAAACATGCACCTGACAGCGCGCTTCAGACGGGCTGCAAAATCAGCGGCTGACGTGAAATGCCGGATGAGGGTTGCCGAAAGCGTATCCCAAAAGACGCGCTAGGTGCCTTGCCTGGTGTCGAGAGTGGGTACGTAAGTTCTGTGATGTGTGGCAGAAAAGACAATTCACGGCCGGTCTCGCAATCTGCGGCAGGACATTCTGTGAAGCTGTTATCATATATGCTGTGTCTGTTGCGTCCCTCTCGTGGACGCGATGACTCGCCTTGCGGGGCTGTTGAACACTCTGTTCGGTGACCATCGCTATCTCGTGGCGCTCGCAGCACGCTTAGCAGGCAATTCCATTGGTACAGTTTAGGGCACTGATCTCCATTGCCGTCGGCGTTCTGGACAGGCTGCGATGCCTGGGCATCATAATTTGACGCAGGAGCCTCTGCACCGCCATCTCTGTCTCTTCTTGGTACAGAGGGTCCAGAGGGTACAGCTACCCCATGCCCCTCTCTATCTCCCCCCACGAAAGAGGACGGGGTGGCCGATGACTGACACGAATTTGGGTCCGGTACCAGCGACGAGTCTGGAAGCTCATGTGGAGAACTGGAGTGCTCAGCTGGAGCCTCGAGATGAAACCCTTCTTGAACTCCATCCTCGGTACTGGTCAGGTTGGACTGGTTGGTGGAAAGCACATCGGAGAGTGTCCGGCCGAAGGCAGCTGTGAGCTTGGAGCTCCACTTCGCCCATGACTGCTGCTTCCAGCCTTCATACGAGTGCCACGCCACTGCACCTTCCCGAAGACGGTCTACAGCCACGGTCCATTTCTGATTTTCTGTCCAGGCTTCGCGCATTGCTATCACGTTGATGGTTGCCACCCAACCGTCGGCGTCATTCCGGACCCCGTAGAATTCCGGTAGTTCGCAGATGGCTGATGATTGTGAGGTGGCAGATGGCAACGCAGAGATCACCGACGCGAAGCAGTCGAGCTGGTGTGAGAGCTCGATGAGAAAAGACCGAATCTGGCTGCGTTGCTCCGCTGTGCTTGCCTCAAGGTCGTATGAGGCAGCTACATCCAACGCTGCGTTAATGTCACACAATGCTGGCAACATTGTAGGAGCACGCTCGGCGATCAACGCTGTCAGATCGTTAGTCTCGATGCGGATTAGCGCAATGGTACGCCCAAGGTCCGCTATGCTTTCGGGCATTAAGCCCGAAGAGTCAGTGATCGTGGTCTTTGAGTAAGTAGCAATTGCAGCACTCACCCCAGTGTGGTCGACGAGCAGGGAAGCCTGGACGGTGTTCCGTGGCGGCTCGTTTGTTGAAAGAATACCGCAATGGGAATGTAGGTTATGGGAAACGTGAGTGGCATTCCCAAGGGACAGGAGCTGGTGTGTATCCCTGCCGTGCAACGGTGGCAGGGTTTCAACCAGGTCATGTCCCAGAACCACAGGGGAGGCCTGGACGCCGTCCACAGGTGGTCTGAAGGGTGGCTGTAGCGGTGGGTGGGACCCCATTGCTAGGGAAGCGTGAACGGCGTTCCTTGATGGAGAAGTCCGCGCTGCCGACGAACCACGAAGACACGTACCGGTGGCTTCCCGCAGAGGGTTCACTTTTCGGCTTGCGCTGACGGCAGAATCTATAGCCAAGGACGCGTGGACGGCGTCCCTTGTAAAATGGTACCAGTAACGTGTACTGTAACCGCCGAGGAGGCCTTGACGCCGTCCCCGAACAGTGGTGGCAGTGGCGGCAGGTGAACAGCTGCCAAGGAGGCCTTCACGCCATCCTCAAGCGGCGCTTATCGCAGCTGTCCAGGATGACGAAGCCGGGACGTAAGCCTTCTTCTTCGTTGACTGCGCCATTGTGATGAGCGAGACAGAGAACAAGAGAACACCCGTTCGTCGGGCAAGCTGTTCTATTCTGCTTCGTCCTTCTCTTCTTTTCTCTAGCTACCCGCGCGCCGAAGCACCCATGGGTCAACTGTACCTTGGAAGAGAAGAAACATAACTTAGCGGTTGCCTTAATTTTATTACCAATGGTTTCGACCATTGGACCGGTCTTCATCAGGGTATATATATATATATATATATATATATATATATATATATATATATATATATATATATATATATATATATATATTTGACCATTGGACCGGTCTTCATCAGGGTATATATATATATATATATATATATATATATATATATATATATACCACATCATATGCTTGGTTGAAATCCAGGAGTGAAAGAAGACAACGACGATCTGTCTGAGCTGCTGTTTTGCTAGTCGACTCAACGAACCCATTAAACCAAGTTTGTCTTAAGGAACGTGACAAGACTGGTGGAGGTGCTGGGTACAACGTCTCACGATCCACCCGATGCCCAAGACACCGTCCAGCAGCCGGAACACAAGCCCTGCACCCGTGGACACTCCTGTTCGCAGAGTAAGCCGTTGCCAACGAGGCCTACCACTTGAGACACCAACCACTGACGCAGCGACTATGACTTTGACACAAGATCCCATGCAAGCTCCGACACCTTCCACGCCGATCTACTGCACCGTCCAGAACCCGCTCATGCCTAGCCGCTTTCATGGTGAGCAGCATGAAGATGTTGACGACTTGCTGAGTGAGTTCGAACGTGTCGCAGCGATAAATTATTGGGATGATGCCGCGAAGCTCCGGAGCGTGTACACTTGCTTAAAGGATGGTGCCAAGACGTGATTTTTGAACAGGGATGATGTTATGACATCTTGGCGCGAGTTCCAGCGTCGCCTTCTGGAGACCTACAGGAGTCCCGACCGCCGCGAACGAGCGTAGCGTGCACTACAATCACGCATCCAGATGCCAAACGAGACCGTCTAGATGTACGTTGAGGACATGACACGGCTTTTCAAGCGAGCGGATCCTGCTATGGCAGAAGAAATGAAGTTGCGCCACCTCATGCATGGCGTGAAGGAACAAATTTTTGCTGGTTTGGTGCGTAGTCCCCCCAAGAGTGTTGCTGAGTTCCTCACTGAAGCGGCAACAATGGAGCAAGTACTGCACCAACGGTCTGCCCTGTTTGACCGCCAAGTGAATGCTGCCTCAACTCCCGAAACTTTCGCCCCCCTGGGAGCAAGAGCCCCGAATGGATTCGCGAGATCATCCGATCTGTCGTCCGGGAATAAATTGAAAAGATGTACGGGACAAGGCAAATCGATGTTGGTTCTATCACCAGTGTCATCCGTGACGAGGTCCAACAGGTGTTGCACGCCCATCATTTTCAGCCGATGTCGGTTGATCCGGAAACGACTCTTGTGTCTACTGACAGTCGCCGTCGTATGTATGCGGAAGCCTTGCGATCTGCCACGCCTCGTTCTGGTCAAGGAGTCCCGACCCAGCCAGTGCCGCCCATCCCGATCCAGACAGTGCCACACGTCCCGATCCAGACAGTGCCAAACGTTCCGCTTCAGACAGTGCCATACGTCCCGATCCAGACAATGATGCCGTCAGTCGCGATTCAGTCGGCGCCCGCTGGTTTGGACATCAATAGTCGCCGTGCACCGACGCGCAAGTCTGATCTCTGGCGTACGCCGGACAGACGACCCCTCTGCTATCATTGCGGTGAGGCTGGTCACATTTACCGCGAATGCCCATACCGGCAACTTGGCCTGCGTGGATTTTCCGTCAATTCACCTTGTCCCCAAATTGGTCAAAGGCCGAGGGATATCAAAGAGTATCTCGCGCAACAGCGTGCACCCTTTACAAGACGGCAATCGCGGTCACCATCTCCGAGGAGACCCGCAGCCTCTAGGTCACGTTTCGAGGTGACGGCACGGGAACGCTCTCCAAGCCCTCGTCGGGAAAACTGAAGGAAGCGGCCTTCGGGGGCAAGGTCGCTGGGACTCAAAGTGCGGAAGACCTCCCATCGACGCCTGCACGCAACGCGGAAGACATTCAATCCGAGAATAATAGCAGTACCGAGGAAACGCCTAAATCCACATCTGAACCCAGTGACCGCGTGTCACTTGACATACCTGTGCTGATTGACGGTTTTCAGGTCAATGCATTGATAGACACTGGTGCAGACTATTAGATTATCAGCGGGAGGCTCGCAAAAGATCTCAGGAAAGTGATTACGCCGTGGAATGAAACGCGAATTCGAACTGCTGGAGGACACGTTGTAACACCACTGGGTCGCTGTACGGCAAGAGTGAAAATTCGTGCGTCAACGTTTGTGCTCAGCTGCCTCATTCTTCGCGACTGTTCGCGTCAGCTGATTATCGGCATGGACTTCCTTCAGGAATACGGTGCCATCATACATCTTCGTGAGTGCATTGTGACCTTCTCGACTCAAGGCGCAACAGATCGAGACGCTGATAACTGCCGTAGACCTGCGCTGCGTGTTGCTGATGACAGTGTGACGCTGCCGCCTCGAGCGACTGTTCCCATCGAAGTCATTTGTGAAGACCTCCGGGACGGTGACGTGGTGGCTGAAAGCAACCTATCACTTTTGCTACTCCAAGGTGTATGTGCCGCCCGAAGTGTTGTGCGTGTCCGTAACGGACAGTCGCAAATACTAGTTACGAACTTCAACTACGAGCACCTGCATCTTTTTCGCGGAACTCTGTAGCCTATGGAGCCGCTGTTGCCGACGTCACGGAGTGCTTCGCGTCCTAGGAAACGCATGAGGATGAGGAATTTCTAGACCACATCGACATTAATTCGACGCTGTCAGTCAAGAGAAAGGCTGCACTTCATGACCTTTTAAGGGAGTTGCGGTCTTGCTTCGCCTCTTCTTCCAAAGTCCGTCAAACACACCTGGGGGGGGCGCTGGCGTCGATCGACGGGAGCGGTCGCATACCACGTCGGCTCTGTGAAATATCGCAATTATTTGCGTCACATCAAGTCGTTCTCCTGCAAGCCTTCTACCACCGTCTCCAAGAACGTCAGCCGCAACCGAAGACATCACGTCTTGTCAAGGTGGGCCGTCTTCTGACCCTTTTTTGGTCACTTGAAGCTTTCGCCAAACCACCGCGGAGTTAAGCCTAACCGCAGTAAGGGCCGCGCTGGCCCTGCCCGGGGTTTCCCCGGTAATGGCGTCTCCAAATCAAGTCACCGGCTACGATCCGGAGTCCCTACAGATAATACAGATGGATACCGCTCAAACCGAGACACCTCTACCAACCGAGGAAGAGTACCTCGAGGATATGGTCCGCGTCTGGCGCGGAAGGAAGAACACAGCAGTGGCGTCGAGAGACGCCAGGGCTCCTGCAGCCAAACAACAAGCAGCGTCTCGCCCTCAGCAAGCACAGGGCAAGAACGCGCCGAGCGTCGCCTCGCAGCGCGCCAAGCAACTCAAGTGGCGGCCGAAGAACACGCCGCGCATCGAAGAAGACGACATAATAGTGGTGCTGAAACCGCGTGAAACGCTCGACCTCAAGGCCACGTTTGGTCCTGGACAAGCCGGCGCTGCAGTCCGCAGCATCCTCGGAGCCGACGCAAGTGTGGGACTTGCGGTGTGGCCCCTCTGGGATCAGAATGTACTTGTGTGCACGCTCAAATCAGTGGACGCTGCCGAGAGACTCCTCCGGGACATTAAGCTGCCAGTCGGGGGCCGCCAGCTAAACTTCCGGGGACATCCCAAACTCTCCGGTGAGTTCTGTCGGGGCATCGTGCATGTCTCTCAAGACGAAACGTCCGAAACTGTGAAAAGCAAGCTCAGTGCTGAGCCAAATATAGTGTCTGTGCGCAAGCTTGGGGACACCCCGGTTGCGGTGATCACCTTCGCGGGGACCAAGGTGCCACGGACGGTGTTATACAACTGCGAGCGGCTCCCTGTTCGCTTGTATAAGAAGACAGTGCCTGCATGCCCACTTTGTGGCACAGTGGGCCATCGAGCAGATACTTGGCCGCGCCCGCAGCCCGGTCGCTGCACAAGCTGCGGCATTCAGGTACCTGCTGCTACTCCTGACGGCCCTACGGAACACCAGTGCATTCCGAGCTGCCTCCTCTGCGGCGGTGGCCACAAGACTGGAGCTCCCGGTCGTGCTGGACGGTTCCGGCAGCCGGTCAAGTCGGGATCCCCACGCGGATCCAAGCCGAGGACAACGGGGGGGAACGGGGGGAACAAACAGGCTCCGACTCCCAAGACTGGCCCCAAGAAATCACCAGCCGCCAAGTCGAATAAGCCAAAACTCAAGAAGACCGACACCGGGCACTCCACCAATGTAAAGCCTGGGACCCGGTCGGAGCCTCCTGCCTTGGTCAAGGACTTCCCACCCTTGACACCCGTCCAAACACAGGTGAGCTGTTGGGGTGGGGCAGTCTCTGGACCTTCCTCTTCTCCCTCCCCTACCGAAACCGCCCTACAGCAGCAGATAGGGGAGCTCAGGCGCCATAACCAAATTCTTGCGCGCAAAATTCAAGAATTAGAAGCGAAGCAGGTTGGGTCATCCGAGCCAGTGCAGGAAGCCGAGGCAGAGGATGGGGATGACGGCTCTACCGTCACATCCCGCCTCGCTAGCGTCTCGCGGCAGGACGCGGACACGGTAGTTGGACCAGCTTCCATTACCGGATCCATCGGCCGCATCGAGTCCCTAGAGCATAAAACCGAGCAATTAGAGGCGAGCGTGGCAGCCCTCCCCACTCAAATCATGTCGGCAGTCCGCGAGTCCTTTCAGGACATGTTCACGGCAGCCTTAACGCAAGCACTTCCCGAAATTGTGGCGCAGGTCTCTAACTCAGTCCTTAAAGCCATGCATCCCTGGGTTATCGCCCAAATTAAAAACACCACTCAGAGCGACTCCCCGCAGGTTAAGCGCAAGCCGGCCTCCCGTCAGGCAGCAGAAGAAGGCTTTTCGGGGCCGGCTCCAGGTCCGGACCGGTCCTCTGCACCGTAAATAAATACTAAAAGATGGCTAGCCGATCTAATAAACAAGCTAAATATCTACAAAAATTTGAGATTATACAATGGAACTGCAGGGGTTTTAGAGCCTGGAAAAAACGGTCGCACCTCCAGCTCTACTTGCAGTCCCTCGGAAACATGCCCGCCTTGCTTGCTTTGCAAGAGCCCGGTTTGGACGTTAAATTCTCTGGCTATAGCACTTTCCAGGGGGGGCCCTCGTCATGCATCCTGGTGAACAAGGCATATACCGCGATTCAGGTCGATTTAAACTTAAGTACTGAACAAGAATACACAATGGTCAGAGTACTGCCTCTCAGACGTCGCGACCAGTCAATACACATCCTAAATATATACAGCCCCCCGCATAAGCCCCGCGTAACTTTTAGCGAAATCTTCCTCCGGGCGATCAAGTTGGCAGACAAGGACCCCTTAGTGATCGTGGGAGACTTCAATGCTCCCAGCCTTCACTGGGGCTATCACTACGAGAAGGCCAGAGGACGTAAGCTGGCGGAGCTTATCTCCTCCCTTCGCCTCACGCTGCTCACGGATCCGGCGTACCCCACTCGAGTGGGGAACTCGGTAACCCGTGACACGTGTCCGGACCTCTCTCTCGTAAAAAACGCTAAGGATGCTACCTGGGAGAACTTGGGCGATTCTCTAGGCAGTGATCACTGCCTTCTCCGGGTCACACTCATGGAAAAGTCAGCTCATAAAAAATGCGGTCAAGCCAAGTTGACCGATTGGACCCAATTTCGCAATCAGACTATCCCTCCCGTACTATTTTCTGGAGGCTATGCAGAATGGGCTCAACACGTAAACAACATTCAGAAAAGACTTACTACTACCCTCTAAACCAACGAAGAAATCCCCGCAGTTGACAATCACCTCCTACACTTGTGGGAGGTGCGCCGAAGCTTAACAAAACGTTGGAAAAAGCAGAAGACTAATCGCAAATTACGTATCCGCATAGCCCAACTCACGGAACAAGCTGCAGCGTATGCTGCCCAACTCTCAGATTCAAATTGGATAGCCCGCTGCGACGCCGCAGCTCGTCAGATGAGCTCGAAGGGGACATGGCGTCTCTTTCGCAGTCTCATAGACCCCTCTCAAACGAGAGGGGAGGCGCAGAAGCAGCTCCGGCGAGCTCTGCAAGGGTACCAAGGCACTCCGGCACAGCTTGCGGACGCTCTGTGCGATAAGTATCTCTGTCGTACGGAGGACCCGCCTGGGCCGGCGTACACGTACTCTGGTAAGCCTAACCATCAACTCGATGCCCGTTTTGAGTTGCATGACCTGAAAGCGGCTTTAGCTAAAATGCGCAGGGGTACGGCTCCGGGGCTGGACCGCGTAACAGTAAAGCTGTTGGCAAACCTCCCTGACACAGCCTACCTCCATTTATTGGAATACATGAACGAGATCTGGGACGGCCGTGCGCTCCCTTCCGAATAGAAAACGTCACTTGTGACTTTTATCCCCAAAGCAGGCAAGGCCGTGAATACGGAAAATCTGAGGCCCATATCACTGACTTCGTGCGCGGGCAAGCTTATGGAGACGATGGTACGGGATCGCCTCTCCCCATACCTTGAGGGCAAGGGCTTCTTTGCAGACACCATGTTTGGGTTTCGCCCACACATGTCTGCACAGGACGTCCTTCTCCAGCTCCATAGGGCCGTCATACACCCAATAAGTATGCAACACAATGATAAAGCCATCCTCGCCTTTGATCTGAAGGGGGCTTTCGACAATGTTAAACACAGCAGCATCTTGGCTAACTTGAGCTCCACTGATTGCGGGGCTAAGGCCTTTGGATATGTCAGAGATTTTCTCTCTAAACGCCAGGCACTTCTTCGGATCGAGGACGAGGAATATGGCCCGTACATTATGGGAACACGGGGTACCCCACAGCGAGCAGTGTTATCACCACTCCTTTTCAACATTGCTATGATGCGCCTTCCAAGCGAATTGGCCAGGGTGGAAGGCACACAACACGCAGTATATGCCGACGATATTACAATCTGGACCACTGAAGGGAGCCTTGGTGAAATGCAAGAACGCCTTCAGCAGGCCGCATCCATAGTCGAGGCGTATGCCAACGATTGTGGACTCCAATGTGCTCCAAACAAATCAGAGCTTATGCACGTTAGAGCGAAGCCAAGAGATAAGTCAGCCATACACATCTCCCTGTCTGGGGTTCCCATCAGAGAGGTGGAGGAGCTCCGGATTCTGGGCCTGTTCATTCACCACAGACTCAGACCGGACTCCACTATAGCGAAACTCAAGAGAATAGGCGAACAGGTAGGGCGCATGATCCACCGCGTTTCCAACAAGAGGGGTGGTCTGCGGGGCAGGGACGCGCTTCGGCTCGCCCATGCCTTCGTGACTAGCCGGATCCTCTACGCCGTCCCATACCTTCGCACTAACAAGCAAGAAGACAAAAGAATAGATGCCATCATTCGTAAGGCTACTAAACGAGCTCTGGATTTCCCGGTGGCCACTTCCAACGCCAAACTGAGGGCGTTGGGTGTGCTCAACTCCTACCAGGAGTTGCGGGAGGCCCACCTTATGAATCAATATACGCGGCTCGTGCAGACGGCTCCCGGGCGCCGCCTGCTAAACCGCTTACATATACAGCACACTTGCACTGCAGAGGAGGCGGAGCGTATTCCGGAACTGTGGTGGCATATGCTCTCGGTCGCTCCACTCCCCAGTAACATGGATAAGCACACGCACGAAAGCAGAAGACAGGCGCGGGCTCGGACGCTTGAGAGGCAACACGGCTCCCGACCTGGTGTATTCTACGTAGATATAGCAGGGCCTTCGCCTACGGGATTTTACACGGCCTCTGTAGTTCACCGGGAAAAGCATGTCAATGGGCTCTTGTTCCAAGCACAAAATCCAGAGCGCGCTGAGGAAGTCGCGATAGCGCTTGCTGCTGCGGACCCCAACTCGAAAATTATCATCACGGACTCCAGGAAAGCATGTACTCATTACTTGGTAGGAGAAATATCCCCCCTAGCCAGCCAAATTCTAAAACGGGCTCTCGCTGATCCAGCCCCGAAACGCATCGTATGGGCTCCTGGCCATCAGGGCCTACGAGGTAATGAGGCCGCTGACGCGGCCGCCCGAGCGCTTACCCACCGGGCTCCTCACCTTGGCTCTTATGACTCGGAGGCCAATACACCGCTGCTGCGGTTCAAAGAAATTCTCACCTATTATCGTGACACTCACCGCCTTTACCCAGCTCCTGCAAAGGGGCTGAGTAAGGCGGAAGAGCGAACTCTAAGGCGCCTGCAGACAGGTACTCTACTCTGTCCTGCAATCCTAAAGCATTTCGATGCGAACACAGATGGGCGGTGCCCACACTGTGGGGAGACGTGTGATATCTTCCACATGGTGTGGGCATGTCCGAAAAATCCCCACCTACCCCCTTCCCCTACCCCTTCCCGAGAGGCATGGGAGACTGCCCTCCTCAACTGCTCATCACTAGAGTCTCAACGGGCTCTGGTGAGACGGGCGCGAGTAGGGGCCTCGTCATGCGGTGTCCCGGACTAAGGACGCCGACCATGTAGCAGGGTCATGCTTTGGCCCCGTACCTCTCTCTTTTATAATAAATGTTTTTCATCATCATCATCAAACACACCTCGTCAAGCATCGAATTGTTACCGACGATGACGTCCGCCCCATCAGGCAGCAGCCTTATCGCATTTCTTTCAAAGAACGTGCGGCTATTCAGACACAAGTAAAAGATATGCTCGATGACGGGATTATTCAACCATCCAACAGCCCTTTGTCCTCGCCAGTCGTTCTAGTGAAGAAAAAAGACGGAACGCTGCGATTTTGTATTGACTACAGGAAGCTTAATAGCGTCACGAAAAAAGACGTTTACCCGCTTCGACGGGTCGACGACTCTCTCGACAGTTTACGACGCGCGAAGTATTTTTCGTCCATTGATCTAAAGAGTGGCTATTGGCAAATTGAAGTGGATGAACGAGACCGAGAAAAAACCGCGTTTGTGACTCCAGACGGACTTTACGAATTCCGTGTTCTTCCCTTCGGCTTCTGTTCTGCCCCAGCTACTTTTCAGAGGATGATGGACACGGTTCTCGCTGGCTTGAAGTGGCAAAGCTGCCTTGTCTACCTCGATGATGTGGTCATCTTTTCCGAGAGCTTCAAAGAACATCTGAAGCGTCTGAAAAAGGTTCTGGACGCCAATCGCACAGCTAAACTCACGCTGAAACCCCCAAAATGCCATTTCGGCTACAAGGAGCTGAAATTTCTGGGACATGTCATTAGTGTGGATGGAGTGCGACCTGATCCAGACAAAACTGCTGCTGTCGCCACCTTCCCTGTTACATCAGATAAAAGAGCAGTACGCCGTTTTCTCGGCTTGTGCGCGTGTTATCGCAGATTTATCGCCAACTTCTCGAAGATAGCTGAACCTCTTACGCGACTCACCCGAGATGACGTGCCTTTTACTTGGAGCGAAGAACAAGATGCAGCGTTCACCGAGCTACGGCAGAGAATGCAAACAGCCCCTGTTCTTGCCCATTTGGATGAGGACGCTGCTACAGAAATTCATACAGATGCCAGCAACGTCGGACTTGGCGCTGTCCTTGTACAACGACACGGTGGCGTTGAACATGTAATAGCTTACGCCAGTCGTACTCTTTCTCGAGCCGAGACCAACTATTCTACATCGGAAAAAGACTGCCTCGCATTCGTGTGGGCGACGACCAAGTTTCGGTCTTACCTCTACGGTCGTTCCTTCAAAGTGGTGACTGACCACCACTCGCTCTGCTGGCTGGCAAATCTCAGAGATCCATCCGACCGTCTCGCTCGGTGGAGTTTGCGTTTGCAGGAGTTCGATATTACAATTGTGTACAGGTCAGGGCGCAAACATGAAGATGCCGACGCGCTTTCTCGAGTGCCTGTGGGGCACGGTGTCAGGGGCTCCGAGGATGAAGATGCCTTTCTCGGAGCAGTCAGCGATTCCGAATTTATGTCAAAACAGCGGGCAGACGACGAATTACGCCCAGCTATTGATTCCCTGGAAGGTCGGAACTCTCAGGTCCCTCGACACATTGCTCGCGAACTGTACTCTTTTTGTCTAAGAAGAGGCATTTTTTACAAGAAAAACGCCCGTGGTAGCGACAAAGCCTTCCTACTCGTTGTTCCTACCGAAATGCGGGACGAGATCTTCTTTGCGTGCCACGACGAGCTTACGCCAGGACATTTGGGCTATTCGCGAACTCTCGCCAGAGTACGCCAACAGTATTACTGGCCACGACTATCAACTAGTGTACATCGATACGTGAAAGGCTGCCGTGAATGCCAGCGTCGCAAGACTCCGCCTGTGAGACCCGCGGGCCTGCTCCAGCCGATCGCACCACCACAGACACCGTTTGACCTCGTGGGAATGGACCGTCTTGGACCCTTCCCTTTGTCATCCTCTGGGAACAAATGGATTATAGTTGCGACAGATTATCTTAATCGTTATGCTGAAACAAAAGCGTTACCCCGTGGCACATCCTCGGAAGTCGGGCATTTCTTCGTGCACCAAATTGTCCTACGGCATGGTGCCCCGTCATGGGTGATTACGGACAGAGGGACGTCATTTACAGCACGAATGATGGAGGACATTTTTAAATTGAGCGGCACAAGTCATCGAAAAACGACGGCTTATCACCCGCAATCGTATGGACTGACAGAGAGGCTTAACAAGACCATAGCGGACATGCTGTCAATGTACGTTGACGTACAACAGAAAACCTGGGACGAAATTCTTCCATAAATCACGTTTGCATACAATACGGCAACGCAAGAAACAACGCGATTTCCGCCTTTCCGACTCGTTTACGGACGCAACGTGCGAACCATGCTCGATGCTATGCTTCCGTGTGACCAAAGCAATGAAATCGCTCCAGACGCTGAGCAATACACTCAATACGCCGAAGAAGCTCGTAAGCTAGCTCGCATAAACACCAGTCACCAACAAGATGAAGACGCACGACGTTACAACCTCCGCCATCGAAACGTCACCTACCACCCTGGGGACCGAGTGTGGGTGTGGACCCCTGTCCGGCGACCAGGCTTATCTGAAAAACTCCTAAGCCGTTATTTTGGACCGTACAAGGTTCTTAGACGTGTCACAGATCTTACCTACGAGGTATTTCCGGACGGCGCAGCGTTTTCTCGTCGACAGCTTCGGCCCGAAACCGTGCATGTCGTTAGGCTGAAGCCGTACTTCACACAGTAGCCCTTGTAATTCACGTGTTGCGACAAGCCGTGACATTGTGCTGCTGCTGCTGTTCGTGTTCTGTTCGTGCTGCTGCTGTTCGTGTTTTTATGCCTTTTCTTTTTGCGCTTGGCGCAAGCATTGGCGAAATTTTCTCATTTGCGCTGCGAGTACTCGCACTCTCCCTCTTTTAGTTCTCTGTATCTGCGTGTGTATGCGTTCATTTTTTTTCTTTACGAGCATCGAGTCGATGCTTTCAAAGGGGGGACTATTGCCACATGATATGCTTGGTTGAGATCCAGGAGTGAAAGAAGACAACGACGATCTGTCTGAGCTGCTGTTTTGCTAGTAGACTCAATGAACCCATTAAACCAAGTTTGTCTTAAGGAACGTCACAATATATATATATATATATATATATATATACATATATATATATATATATATATATATATATATATATATATATATATATATATATATATAGCATTTCAGTTTCAGTCACACGTCACCACCCCCTTAACAATATTCATGCAATTCCCCTTAGGACAGCCGCTAATTTTACGCCATGCAATTTTGTCCAACTACATTAGCCTTGATCTAGTTTTGAGACCTCATACTGTCGAAAAGGTGAAATTTACAGTGCGCGTCAGTACAGAGGCACGCTATATTAAGCTTCGCTATTTGTAAACGTTCGGCGCATGGCTAGCCAGAAGTTTCTTTAACGGTGCAGCAGAACGACAAACTTTGGCAATTGGTGGTCACCGTGAATACGTGTAAATATTTTAGTATACCTTGAGAAGTTAAATTAGGAAAACATTTTGTTGTGTAGGATGTTCAGGTTCCCTTCCTCGCCCCTCTACTTACGGCCTCCTGGTACTACGTACGTTTGACACGGTATTTTTTTTTTCATCTCACAGCTTTATGAGCGCAGCTAACTTCTAATAAATCGACTCAGTTATTCTTGATATTGTAGGCGCTTGTTCAAAGAAGAAAGAGTTGATAGAAGAAATCAGAATAAGTCGCGCCCTTTCTAAACAATTTTTGATCTCTCACGAGAATTTTATGGAGCTCAAATTCAGTAGATTGGCGTGTCATACTTCAAGGGTTATGACATCTTGTGCTAGAGATGAATGATAGGCAGATACGAAGAAATCTGCATCCAAAAAGCGCACCGGAGAAGTTGGAGCGCATAGCAGTTCCTGCGCTCGGCGCGTGGCTCTTTCAGTACTATTCGACTGCAGCGCCGCCGCTACGGGCAACACAGAAGGCATCAGGCGGCGAGGCGTGGTCACGCCACTCAGCACTTCTATTACACTCCAGCCACGCTTTACGCTGCCGTGAAGTCGTCACGCCGTCGAAATGGGAGGGTGCTGTTACAAGCACCGGTGTGGAACAACAGTTATGGCCAGTCTCCTGGGACCGCGACGCAGCAGTTAGACTTGGTCTTTCTGTTACGATGCGGGATCAGCCCACACTAAGCTAAAGCACGTTCTGAAGGACCAAATAAATCCGTCCATCCATCCATCCGGTCGTTCATCATCCGTCCATCCATTCATCCGTCCGTCCAACTATTCGTCCGTCCGTCCGTCCGTCCGTCCGTCCGTCCGTCCGTCCGTCCGTCCATCCATCCATCCATCCATCCATCCATCCATCCATCCATCCATCCATCCATCCATCCATCCATCCATCCATCCATGCTAGGTGGCCCGATGATGATGATGATGATGAACAAACTTTATTCAATTATCAGAGAGATCCCCCTCCCCTTTCAGGTGCGAGAGGAGAAGGGAGGACCAAACCTAGACGACGGCCATGATCCCATGGGCCCTGGCGGCGTCTTCAGCCTGCCGTATTAAGCGGGCTTGTAATTGAGAGTGAGAGCTGAGGAGCGCGGCATCCCATCCACTCCCGTCATGAAATTCGCCTCTCATGGGGACCCGCGGGCATGCCCATAAAATGTGGCTCAAGTCCACCCTGTTGCAGCAAAATTTACACTTGTCCGAATGAAGTTCCGGCTTGCAGCGGTTCATTGTTACCGGACTAGGAAACTTGTTGGTCTGGAGTAGGCGCCACGCCACCGCCTGTCCTTTGTTCAATGACGAGTGTGCGGGAGGATAAATTTTTCTGCTTAGCCTGTAATACTGCGTAATATCTCTGTGAGTGGTCATCCGCTCAAATCTCACATCGTCCTCCTCGTTCGACCAGGGCAATCCAGAGGCTCGGTCTGTAAGTCCTCGAGCTGTCTGGTGTGCAGTCTCATTGCCGGGCAAGGGGAAGTGAGCGGGTGCCCAGACTACTATTGTTCGCTGGCATTTGCATCCAGCCAATATTCTTAAAGCTATTTGGGATATTTGCCCTCGTGCAAAGTTTCTCACAGCCGTCTGCGAGTCGCTAACAATTAGTGAAGTCGAGGTGGCTGCTATGGCCATTGCAATGGCTTCTTCCTCCGCCTCTTCTGCAAAGCTCGTTCTCACCGAGCCGCTGACCTTATGATTCACTTTGTAGTCCTCTAATACTATAGTCATGTTGTCATTTACTTTGTAATTGGCCGCGTCTACGTATGTCGTTTTCACTAAATCTTTTACGTTGTTATGGATATTTTCGCTCTTTCAGCTCTCCTTGCTTTGTGATGTTCGGGGTGCATGTTTTTTCGGAATCGGTAAGATTACTTAACATTTCCTGATTTCATACGGGATATCCTTTTTGGCACCAAATTGATTTGCGTAGTTTATACCTAGTTCCTCTATTATGGCTCTGCCTGTTTTGCTCTGCGTTAGTCTTTCATATTGTGCGATTCTTTGAGCTTCTATAAGCTCTTTTGATGTGTTGTGAAGCCCTAATTGAAGTAATTTATCATTAGAGGTAGTTATGGCAAGTCAGATCACCTGTTTAAAAACTCGTCTAATCATTCTGTCAATCTTTTCTTTCTCGGCCACTTGCAGTCTGAGGTGCGGAATCACATATACAATACGACTGGTGACAAAAGCCTGTACCAGTCTTATCATATTATTTTCCTTCATACCATAGTGCCGGTTTGCGATTCGTTTAAGTGGACTCATAATTTGCTGCGCACTGGTTTCAAGTAATCTAATCGCCTCTCCGTTATGCCCGTTTGAGCTGATTCGGAGTCCCAGAATTCTTATGCTTTCGACCGTAGGTATTTGCGTTTTTCCAACAAAGACTTTAATGTTAGGTTTTTCCTGAATACTTTTCCGACCCCTACATGTCGGGTGATAAAAACATAAGTTCCGATTTTTTCGGTGAACATTGTAATCTTGTACGGGTGGCATATTCTTCTACAACCTTCACTGCGGTTTGTAAAGTTTCCTGTATGTATCTGTCACTACCCTCTGCTACCCACAAGGTAATGTCATCTTCATAGAGGCTAAGGTTGGGATGCGTTGCCGCTCCACCGTGAGTGGGCACGGTGGAGCGGCAACGATGCGGTCGCTCAGAAATCCGATTTTGCTTTTTGTGCAGTTAGTCGCCTGGTTTGGAACATTACCACCGCGTGCGGATCCAGCGCATGCCAACTACTCTTCACCGGTGTTGCTGGCGGCCCCGATCTGGATGAACACGCCCCTGCGTCATCTGCCACTATCTGACGGTGGCATCCTTTCCATCGTCACCTGGTCCACAACACTGCGGGCGACTGCAGCGACGCAAGAGCATATAAAGACCACGGAATTCTCCTGTTCCTTCAGTGGGCACGGTGGAGCGGCAACGATGCGGTCGCTCAGAAATCCGATTTTGCTTTTTGTGCAGTTAGTCGCCTGGTTTGGAACATTACCACCGCGTGCGGATCCAGCGCATGCCAACTACTCTTCACCGGTGTTGCTGGCGGCCCCGATCTGGATGAACACGCCCCTGCGTCATCTGCCACTATCTGACGGTGGCATCCTTTCCATCGTCACCTGGTCCACAACACTGCGGGCGACTGCAGCGACGCAAGAGCATATAAAGACCACGGAATTCTCCTGTTCCTTCAGTGGGCACGGTGGAGCGGCAACGATGCGGTCGCTCAGAAATCCGATTTTGCTTTTTGTGCAGGTCAGTAAACCTCCTTCTCTCTACTGTAAGCGAACCAGTAACGTCTGTCTGCTGCTCCTACCGTGCCCAAGTGTCATATTTGAATGTGTGTGCGAATGCGTGCATGTCACAAAGCTTCTACTATGTTGCGGAGACGTTGAACTAAACCCTGGCCCTGCAAATACTAACAAAGAAATACTAGACGCGATCGCTAAGCTATCTGAAAAAGGTGATCACCGTCACGATGAGCTAATGGAAGCTCTTGCCGACCTAAAGACTAAACAGGAGGCATTAGCGCAAACTGTTGCTGATTTAACGGAAAGGTTGTCGGCGGTGGAAGCTTTCGTCGAGTCATGCGACGGTTCTGCAGTAGTCAGTGATGTGCCACGTCTAATCGCTGAAACTGTCAAGGTGCAAGGCCAGACACTCAGTGCCCGACTGGACGATCTTGAAGACAGGTCCAGACGAGAGAACGTATTGTTTTTTGGTATATCGGACAGCCCTAATGAGACGTGGGCTCAGTCTGAAGGCCATGTTCGTGATCTACTGTCCCGACACCTTGACATGCACATTTCTGACTCCGAAGTTTCCCGAGCACATAGGTTAGGAAGTTACGCCGCTAAAAAAGCTCGGCCAATTATCGTCAAATTTTCGTCATTTAAGGTTAGAGATGCTATCCTGATGCAGAGACAAAAATTCAAAGGAACTGGTGTATCAGCTAGCGAAGATTTTTGCAAAAGCACGCGAAACTCAAGGAAGAAATTAATGGAATTTGCTAAGGCAGCCGGGCAACCGTATTTGCTACGCGTTAACAAACTGGTCATGAACAAGAAAACTTACGTTTACTGCGCAGAAAGCGACAGCGTTCGCGAAATCAATTCACCCCAAGCTAAGGACAAAGAACCCTCTCTACCTGCACGTGCTGACACTTCTAGCACCTCATAGCTACGCCCGTCCCGTTGCTGCGCAGGAAACGCTTCTTTTTTCTTTCTAATGTGCGCAGCGTCCTGAATAAACGCGTCGAACTGTCTTCTGCTATTGATTCCTGTTCCGCTGATATTGTTGGTCTGACAGAGACTTGGCTTTCTACAAAAGTAAGAAATGAAGAAATATTGGATTGTGAGAAGCACTACAAATTCTACCGATGCGACCGCGGTTACCGGTCTGGTGGGGGTGTTCTGCTGGCGGTTGCCGATAATCTTGCTTCTCATATTATTCCTGTTATGTCTTCACTTGAACTTGTTTGTGTCCGCGTGCTCATTGATTCTCGCGAAATAATATTTTGTATTTGCTATCGATCACCAACTGCATCATCATCCTTTTGCAATGACTTGCATGATGTTGTCAATCAGCTGTTCGTCAGATACCCGAGATCACCTTTGTTCATTCTTGGCGATTTCAACTTTCCCGACATCATGTGGGAAAGAGACCCGGTTACCTTAAAGCACAACTCAGGTGAAAGTAGGGAATTTTTGAATTTTTGTCACGACTTCAACTTTACCCAGCTTGTTGACTTTCCTACTCGCGTTACTCCCACTTCCGCTAGCGTATTAGATCTAGTACTTACCAGTACACCTGACCTAGCTTCACCCTTCACTCATCTACCGGGAATTAGCGACCATTGCATAATCCACTTCACAATAAAAGCACGGGTTTCCATCAAGAAAAGAACAAAAATTATCCAAGACTATAGCAAAGCGGACTTTCATGGAATGAATACAGAGTTACAATCTTTTGTTGACCTATTCTTTGCTGGTTTTGAGCAGCGATCTGTTGAACAGAACTGGTTAGACTATAAGAACAAACTGCTAGCCCTAATTGACCGATTTGTACCTAAGAGAAAAGTTTCATCGAATCCTCGTTCTCCGTGGTTCAATAACACGTTGAAACGCATGCGCAATAAAAAGAAGCGGCTATTCAGACGCGCCAAATCAACAGCCAGAACAGACCATTGGTCTTTTTATCAGACATTTAACAGAGAATTCTGTACTGCGCTTTCGAAAGCCAAAAAAGTATTTTTCGATGAAACTCTTCCTTCGCTGCTGCGCTCTAATCCACGTAAGTTTTGGAGCATCATTAGCGGAACTACAACGCGACATATCCAATTAATACAGTCTGATGTCCCAGTCGCTCTTAGCGAGTGCTGCAACGTTCTGAGTAATGTATTTGCTGCACACTTTCAGAACAGCATCCCAACTATATTTCCACAGTTAACAAGCACCGATTTCTTGCCAATGGACCCTATTATCATTGATGCAGTTGGTGTCGAAAAACTTGTTGGAAACTTGACAGTGTCATCATCAGCTGGTCCAGATTGCATTTCGTCAAAAATGTTGAAGTGTACTCAAGTCTATTCTTCTTTAATATTGTCAAAACTTTTTGAACAGTCATTACAGACGTCCACACTGCCATCTGACTGGAAGACTGGGAAGGTGGTCCCTGTGCATAAATCTGGTGATGTACATTCCCCCAATAACTACCGTCCCATATCGTTAACATCCATTCCAGTGAAAATCTTAGAGCATGTCATATACTCGCACCTCATTGAATTCCTTGAATCTAATTCCTTCTTTAGCATTTATCAGCATGGCTTCCGTAAGACAGTTTCATGCGAAACACAGTTGCTGTGTTTTACTAACGACTTGTTTATTAACGCAGATCTTGAATTTGATACTGACTGCATATACTTAGATTTCGCTAAAGCATTTGACTCCGTTTCACACGCACTAATCATTTTCAAACTTACTCAGCTTAACATCGACCCCAATGTACTTACATGGATTAAAGAATTCCTCTCTAACCGCAGCCAGTACGTGACAGCTAATAATTTTTGTTCACCTAATTCCGCAGTATCATCTGGTGTACCGCAAGGGTCCGTTTTAGGGCCACTGCTTTTCTTAATTTACATTAATGATCTTCCTTCTTGTGTTTCTTCTTCTACTGTCCGACTCTTTGCAGACGACTGCGTCCTCTACCAGAAAATAACCAGTCATGTCGATCACCTTAACCTTCAACGCGACCTAGATAGCATATTCGCATGGTGTAACACATGGTTCATGACACTTAACATATCTAAATGCAAGAGCATGCAAGTTTCACGTCGCACTACCACCCACTGTCCGCGTACTTATTCCCTCAATAACATTCCATTACCATCTGTTGACAATTACAAATACCTTGGTGTTCACATATCTTCTAATCTTTCCTGGAATAAACACACAGAATATGTGATTAACAACGCTAACCGCATGCTTGGTTATCTGCGCCGTAACTTTTCCTCTGCGCCATCGTCACTCAAGTTAACACTGTATAAAACATTGGTCAGACCAAAATTAGAGTACGCATGCGCCATATGGGACCCAACTCATGCCATTCTCATTCAATCTCTCGAAACCACTCAGAATCGCGCAGCACGTTTCATTTTATCGAATTATTCACGTCATTCCAGTGTCACATCCATGAAGAGCACCCTAAACTTGCCTGATCTTTCATTGCGCCGCACATTGTCTCGCCTTAACCTTTTTCACAAAATCTATCATTATAACAGCCATTTGAAGGACGCCCTGTTTCATCCACCTCGCTTCATATCACCAAGGACGGATCATCGCTTTAAGGTGGGCCTACCATCCTGTCGCACCAGACTATATAATGATTCATTTGTGCCAAGGACAAGCGCCGCCTGGAACCACCTTCCCGCCTCCATCGCCTGTATAACGGACCAAAAAGACTTCAAGCTCGCCATACATGATGCCCTGTAAAATTTTTCTTTTTTCCTGTTTTCTGTTTTTTTAACTTTTTAACTGCACTTACGATTGTTCAAACCACTCCTTTCTGTAGTGCCTTCGGGCCTTGAAAGTACCTTTAATAAATAAATAAATAAATAAATAAGGTGGAGTCCTGGAATTTCAGTCAGTCTGGTAGGGAGACCTTTCATGGCCACGTTAAAAAGAAAGGGGGATAGGACTGAGCCTTGTGGCGTACCTCTGCTGCCCAGACTGAACTCTTGGGATTCTGCTTCGCCTAGTATTATTCTTGCAGTCCACTCAGTTAAAAAGTCTTTTATATAATCGTACACTCTTTTCCCTACCCCTAACTCTTGATCATTGGCAAGTATAGCTTTATGTGATGTATTATCGAATGCCTTTTTGAGATCTAGGCCAACTATGACTTTTGTGTCGTGTGTATTGAGACCCTAATCAATTATTCGGTGTTTAATCTTAAGCATAACGTCCTGTGTCGACAGTTTCGCTCTGAAGCCTACCATCGTATCAGGAAAGAGCTCATTGTCTTCCATATAATTTGACAGGCGAGTTAGAATGACATGCTCTAATAACTTTCCTATGCAAGATATCAGGAAAATAGGCCTAAGATTATCAAGATCTAGATTCTTGCCTGGCTTGGGAATCAGTATGATTGTTGCCGTTTTCCATTGCTTGGGTATCTTACCTTTTTCCCAACACTTGTTCATATATTCGGTGAGGGCTGTGATAGATTTGTCGTATAAATGTCTGAGCGTTTTATTCGTAATACCATCGGGGCCCATGGCAGATGTTGTGCTCAGTTTCATTAGTTCTGATCGTACCTCAGCGTCTACTATGGGTTGGTCTAGGGAATTATTTTCTTACCTCTGTATGAGCTTACTTGCTCTTTGGTTGTATCCCCAATGTATCTCTGATTTCTTCCATCAGTTCTTCCTCCGTGCCTTTGTATTTACGGACAAGTCTAATAAAGTTTTGTTGTTGTGCTGTCTTGCTCGCTTCCGAGTCTATCAGACATCTTAAGAGGTTCCATGTTTTAGAGAAACTTATTTGATTTTCCATCGCATCACATTTTCCTCCCATTGTTGTCTGCATAGTTGCTCCGCGTACTTCTCAATATTTTTACTGAGGGGGGCTATTCTTTTTTTCGAAGGCGTTTGTTGTGTTTTTGCGTTTTCCACCATTTTTCTAGGCTCTTTTTTGCCTCCCACACATGTAGGAGCAACACATTTCTATGAGCTGCAGCTGCAATCCTGCGAATTGTTGTTGCATTACTTTAGTAAGTTCTCCGAGCCTATTCTCGAGCTCCGAGCTCTTCGTTTCGCTGCATGCACTCCTGACTCCTGTGCAGGCGCTGGAGTTAAAATTCGACTACACGATGCTATGGAGCTAGTTGACTCGCGCAGCTGATTTTGCCTGAGTTTAGCGTTCTCTTTCTTTAGTTGTTTTATTTCGTCCCTCTGTTTCGCGTTCTCACTGTCTGTGCTTTCTAGTTCTTCTGTTTTTGGTATGGTCTTAGTTGCCATTTGAATGTTTTGCTTAAGGTTCTCTAGCCATTCGTCTAAGTCTTCGATGACACGGCATGCTTCCTTCTCTCTGATTTTTCTAAAACTACCCAATTCAACCATCCTTAATTCTTTGCCTCCTCTTTTACGTGGACCTATTTTAAACGTGGTCTCAATTATATAGTGGTCACTGCCCATATTTTTTTTTGTGTTAAGCCAACAAAGTTCGATGATATTCTTAGTAAACGTGGGGTCAGGAGACGTGTGTTTGGATACGCTGTTTCCAATCCTAGTTCGGAAAAGGGGGTCGGTTATTAACGTAAGGCCCTCCTGTTGTGCGTCGATCAAGAGATTTCTACATTTGATGTTTTCTTTGTCATAACCCCATGCTGCATGCAACGCGTTGAAATCTCCTACTATAAGCAGTGCTTGCTTTTTAGTAATGCTGATCGTTTTTCTAAAAAGTGACATAAATGAATTTTTTTTGTCTAGGGCTGCTATAGACAATTAATATAAAAAGACTTTCACCACTCTTCTGAGATGGAACTAACTCAACAAGAACATGATCGACATCGCAGATTTCTGTACCATGTTCTATCCCCGTGAGATTTCTTCGCACGAAGGTTGTTACAGACGTTTTTTCATCAGGGGTACCACAGATTTGTAATTCGTCAATTTAGCCATTCCTCCAGTTTCCTGTAAGGCGATGACATCTGGTGCCTCCTTTCCGTTGAGGAACTGTTGTAAGTTACCCCGTCTCCGGCGATACCCACGACAGTTCCACTGCCAAATTTTATACTGATTACGTCGTGCCATGTCTAGGAACGGTCCCTTTCCCTGCGATTTCGGTTACTTAGGTCGTAGTCGGCCGGTTGTAGGGTTTAGTAGTAGTTTTAACCGGGCCTGCTCCTATAGACCTCAAATCTGTTTGCGTGTTCTCCACCAGCGTTAGTCGATTTTCTATGCTGTCTATTCTTTGTTTTATTTCTATGAGCTGCAGCTGCAATCCTGCGAATTGTTCTTGCATTACCTTAGTAAGTTCTCCGAGCATATTCTCGAGCTCCGACTTCTTCGTTTCGCTGCATGCACTCCTGACTCCTGTGCAGGCGCTGGAGTTAAAATTCGACTACACGATGCTATGAAGCTAGTTGACTCGCGCCGCTGATTTTGCCCGAGTTTAGTGTTCTCTTCCTTTAGTTGTTTTATTTCGTCCCTCTATTTCGCGTTCTCACGGGTGAGTTGCTCTAGCATTTTCTTAATATAGTTTAGCTCTTGACCTAGGGTGGACCCTTCTGCCACAACCTCAGGCAAACTCCCAGCACGGAGAGACTCCCCTGATACCTCGCCCACCCAGCTCACCATTTGTCGACTGTCCCGACAGCCGTCCGGACCCTCGTGGGACTGTCCTTCGTTGCCCTTGTCTTGGATTAGGCCCGTGACCTGGATCTGTGTTGACGAGTGGACCTTGATCTGGATGTGGATCTGGGTTCGTGTTGAGTCCCTTCTCTTTCCCCTTCGGCGAGTCGCGGGAAGAAGCTGGAACGATCTCTGCGTCGTCCTCCTCTGTCCTGGGTGGCATTGCCATTCTCCTTCGTTGGATTTTCTGGTGTATACTCTTCCCTCCATGCCTGTGTTGCTCTAGTGTTCGACAAAATCTTCATTTCTCTTTGTTCATCGCCTTGTCGTTGTTCCTTTTCCCACCATCTTTTCTTCAAAAGGTACGGAGTCCTAAACCGTTCTTTGCGTTTTGGTTCCCTGTAAGATGACCTTTCCCGCAAAGGCAGCACCTAGGGTTGCACTGGTGGTTTTCAGTTGGATTGAGCACCCCACAACCACGACATTTCTTGCTGTCAGGCTGTGGGTAGACATCCGCCCAATGTCCAATTCATCCACAAATAATGCATGTTTCATATTGCTTCTTGTACAGGAAGCACCTATATTCGGCACCCTGGTAGTATTCGAAATACGGCACAAACAACCATTTGAAACAATGACCACTGAGTCCGTAAGTCCCATACGTCGTGCATATAGAAACGTCGGGTTCCTCTGATTTACCAAGCTTTTTTATATGTCTTCTTGATTTATCACTCTTCGGTATTCCGTGGATAACCCCTTTAGGATGTGTTTTCTGGTGCTGTTACAAAGTGGCTGTAGCGTAGCTCTTGTCATGGATCATAATTTCCTTGATGTTGCTGTATTCCTTCGCATTGGCCAGACTAGCTGTGCTCATGATCATGGTATTTGGTCGCATGTTGATTCTGAGATTATCTTTCCCAGCAATGTCAGGCTTTACTTTTGCCGCTCGTAGAACACAGTCTCTTATGAGCGCTAGACTCTGTCGTGTCAAGTCCAGACCATCTCCTGGGCGTATTACAAACCTTGTAATCGTCTTCTGGTAGTTGCGGTTCTTTCGGCACTGGCCGGCGATGGAAAAAATCCTTCTGTCTCCGAGACGCCTCCTTGGACGCACCTCCCGCGTTCGTGGCTGGTACCGTGTTTCTCTTGTCTTTTGCCTTCTTGCGTCGTTCATGGGCCACAACCCATCCTTGAGTGTCGTTGTACTCTTTGGGAGACAGCGCCTCCCCCTCAATTTCCACAACATTCGTTTCGCAGGCTTCGAACAAGCCGGGGGCCTAGTTGCCAGCGCGTCGATGGCACTGCGTTGGCACTGCGATGGCGTAGCTGGGGCGATGTCGTTGTGGGAACTTAAATAAGTGTCACGGCTAAAAAAAACTAGGCCCACCTGGTATATCCTGGCATCGGACGAATCGGGTGATCGTCTGGTGACGACTGTGATGGTCTTGAATCCCGTGGTTGTTTTTATTCAGCCGCGAAAATGAAAAACTGGCAGAGCTCGTTCGAGAGGCGTCCGAGTGGCTCGGCCCCCTAACGGCAGACCTCCAGGTTGCCCGATGAGATTTAAAAGTTCGCAGGGATAATGGGGCAACGAAAACCACAAGACTGGGTTGATTGGCGGATCATGGGAGAGTAATTCGCCTTGCAGTGAACGTAGTCATGCTCATGAGGCTGGTGATGCCAGTCTTATGAAGCAGAATAACGCTTTATTTACATTGTGTTTTACAAACGTGATCAAAGAATCTACACTTCTAACTTCCAAGTGATTTTGTCGAACCATTATTAGCTGATTTCTCGCAGTGGGTCTAAGCCACATCGTCAAGGAGATTAAGAAGAACAAGTCACCATGAACTACGCCAGGGCGAGTAGCGCAAATTCAGTGGGAAGGAATCCAACCAGCCGTTCACAGCCTCGCGGGTGGTGAGTTGTCACGCATTTCTCTCTTCTTGCTGTCTTAATAAAAGAGTGGAAGAAACCTAAACGTGGCCCTTTAACCACCTACAGCTAAGTTGCTACGATCGTTGTCAGCAGTGGCTTAACCATGAAGTGGCCCCCTATTGGGTGTGTAGTTTTCCGCACTTGTTTCGCCACTTTGTGTCTGTGCTTTTGAGGAACTTATATTTACACGCTTTTTTCGGTCGACATTTTTTTTCAACACGCACGAGTGTTTGTGTTATGTTGTTTCATTTATTTTCGTTGTCATTTTCGGTTTTTTTGATTGTCACGTGGCACCTCACACGGCAGTGATAGGTATCATGTGTATGTAGTTGTAAATGAATTAGTTGGCGACGTATTATTGTTCGAAGGGGCCGTTTGCTTTCTCTCGTCGCTCCGCGCCGAAGTTTCGGTTGCCGCCGCCAGCAGCATCGGCGTGCTGCGGCCCTTTGTTCTTTCGTTTTCATCGTGTCGCGACCAGCCTACCCTGAAACAGCAATGGCAACGAGTAGAAGTACGGGCAGGTTTCTGCCGCAGTTTTTTTAAATGCGAAGCATTACTTAGCGAAGTACAGCGACTTTGAGCGCATCTATCTATCTAT